>JAAEAF010001466.1:0-33354 GCA_011037195.1 Triatoma infestans | reverse complement strand
ATGTAGTACATACAATAGGCTGAATATCATATGGCATAATAAGGCAGCTAGATTATTTTGTGTTTTATTTTATTACTAGCAAAATTAATTTAATAATTTTTTATAATAAATAGTAATTATATATAAGAGAAAGTTATAAAAAAATAAAATATATAGTTTTATATTGATATAATTAGTATTTATAAGGTGACGAAATGTGTTAATTGGTGTAATTCAAGATTACATATAGGTAAATCAAATAGGTATTTCTGTTCTAAAGTACTTTTTTATTATTAGAAAATGTTCGCTTTTTTGTTCGGTTTATAACCTAAGAAAACGTTCGTCCTCTTTTTAACCGAATAGGGGGGCCTCAGAAAAAACATATTCTACGTTATACACGTTTCAAATAAATGTGATACGATTCTATTCATGAAGTAAGCATTCCAAGTTTAATGAAAACCGTTATAATCGTTTTCGTCCAAATTCCAAAAAAACAAAAAAACCTGTTATGTAACCTGTGTCTGTTAATCGGAGTCTCTTCAAATGTTGGAATTCTATCGATGATTATAAAATCTATTAATATTATGTAGATGGTTAAAAAAAAAACCCTATGGCGCAACAGCCCATGAAGGGCCATGGCATGCCGAACGGCGATTTGAACAGGGGTGTGTGGTAAGCACATTCGCAATTCCCATACCGTTTAGTTCCGGCCTTTGCTACCTAGGGCGCTACTAACTGTAGCTTCCCACTTTTTATCACGATGCCGGGTCAAACCGACTTTGCCCTCACGGGAATCGAACCTTGAATTCTCGCAAGAATGGCGAGTGCGCTAGACAGTAGACCAACACGTGAGGACTAATGTAGTTGGTAAAACTATACATTATACTGAAGTAGCACTTTAGAAGAAAAGCTTAACGTTATTATTTATTATTCCCCCAGAACCTCCTGAAAATTCATTCCATTCAAATTACAGTGATAGATATTTATGTGTGAGCATAGGCTACGATGTTTAAAGAAAATCGTTTGGAACCGTTTTTAAGAAAACAGCGAAAAACTCAAGAGAAAAGAACATTCAGTAAAGCTGCAGTTCTAGTTGATGGATTTTCCTCGATACCTTCGTGGCAAATGCACTGTTAGTATAAAGTAAAAATACTTGATAAAGTTAAATTATTATCTGAATGAAAATTGAATTCCATAATCATTTCCTCTCACTTTTAAGCATAAAGATACGTGTTACAATACCTACCTGATATAAACGTTTTTTTACATAAAGCGCCACAAGGGGCGGGACCTGTTATTTTGTATTTGTGTTTATATGTGTATCACACGTTCACGCACACACATACATACCAGTGCCCAATATAACTATAATGTGAATAGGTTTTTTTTTGACCCCGATGGAAGGTGTGGTGATAGTACTTCAACCTCATGGTCACACCATTAGAGTTATGGGTATCACCCAAGAGTACTCTATGGGCGTAGTGTATGTGTGTGCTATGTGATGGGATATGAAGAGTGACAGGACAATGGCCTCCCCTCACTCAATACAGAGAGATGATAGTTACGGCCCTGGATGGATATAATACTTCGGTGGAGTGTGAACAAACAGTAAAGGCCAGCCCTTGCAGTATTTACTTGCCACTTGAACTTTAGGTTACTCTTCCACTCACATACATACACACACACACACACACACATACACATATATATACTTACTCACATACACTCGCTAGACTCTCCTAATCACCAAACCCTCTATTCCATTCCTCTGCGAAATATATATACAGAAAGTGAGAGAGCTACCCCCTCCTATTTACTACTGTTACCCTTCCACTCACCACCACTCCACAGTCAACTAAAACTCACTAACGGATGTATATACTCAATTCCTCATACCAAAACCAGATCGTCCCATTATCAGTTAGGCACTCATTTACCAACACTAATAGTAAACACAGAACCTCTTCTTGCTTGGACGACTGTGTACGTTTTGGTAGGAGTGCTGGCTATTTTGTCAAGTGGTTTGCCTTTAGGTTTGCCACTTCCAGTGGTTTACCCGATGTAGTTTCTCCATCAGGCTTTAAATTACCACCAAATCCTTCCTTCATCTTCCCTGCCATAGGACATAAAAGCTTGGAAAGTTTTATGAAAAAAAATGGAAATTATGGTATAGAATATTTTATAATTAAAAGACACAGCACAGACAAAGCACGTACTTTTCCACCCCCAACTGATTAATCAATTAACTAATAAAATAAACTAATTAATTAATCAGTTAATTTTCCAAACTAAAATTGTCCACTAATTTTTAAATTAATATTGAAACTAATGTCTCATTAAAGAGTTTTACATTATTCTTAGTAATTAAAATATCAAAAATTAATTATACTATTCAACATCATTGAACCAGAAGATCAGAAAAATCAAACATGATTTTACAACCATTTTTTATAATAATTCACATAAAGTATAAAAGAGAAGAAATCTGATGTGAAACACTCACAAAACTTTCTCATATTGCAATTTACATAAATATTATTTTCTGATTTGTTATTTATTTAGACATATTGGCATTTTAGAGGAAAACCATAGCGTAACCCAATTCAATGAATTTCCCTGTGAAAATGTTTCAAATAAAAGTTGTAGCTCTTTGTATGTACGAGGCATGACCAGAAAGTAAATGTACTGAGGCTCTGACAGCCGGAGAGATTTTGTTTTCGACATGTTGGCTACACTGTCGTGTAGCCTGATTCCTCCCCTCCGCAAGAGACCGGTTCGAGGTCAGTATGTTGAGAACTGTCGACGCGACAATACGCTTCGTGAAAAATGTCAATCCAATCTCCCGACAAGTGTGAAATATTCAAGTTCGGGCAAGAGTTTTTGAGACGCTACAAACTCCATGGAGATGAATTTCTCCGCTCCATCATTTCTGGAGATGAAACTTGGGTTGCACATTACACACCTGAAACCAAAAGGCAGTCTCAACAGTGACAGACCTCTTCACCCTCCGTCAAAAAGTTCAAAACCACAATTTCAGCCAAGAAAATCATGGCATCCGTGTTTTGAGACTGTCAAGGCATAATTTTAATTGAATATATGCCTCAAGGGGAGACCATCAACTCTGCAAGATACTGTGAGACCCTAAAAAAATTGCGGAGGGCGATTAGAACAAAAGGAGAGGCATGCTGACAAAGGGAGTCTGCCTGCTGCACGACAATGCCAGACCACACACTGCTTGCCTCGTTTAAATGGGATGTCCTGAACCATTCCGCGCATTCCCCTGACCTCTAGCACCTTCAGATTACTATCTCTTTACCTCCCTGAAGCTGCACATGGGTGGAAAAAGGTTTTCAACCGACTAGGAGGTGAAGGGGAAGGTGGAGAAGTGGACGAAGGGGTTGGCGGGAAACTACTTCGAGGAAGGCATCAAAAAATTAATACCCCGGTTCACCACCTGCATTGAGAGGAATGGTGACTATGTCGAAAAATAGCTTACATATGTACTACATATCTACAACCAGGTAATTTTTTTATTCAAATAAAAATTTTTGTAACCTACAAAAATTCAGTACACTTACTTACTGGACATGCCTCCAGTATGAATATAATATAATATTCCAAGTTTAAAGGAAATCGTTAGAACGGTGAAAATCGCAACAAAAAAAACTGAAGAAACTATTCATTAAAGTGGTACTTCCGGTCTACGAATTTATTGTCGCGTCCCTCCTCTGATAGTATTTAAATGAAATAACAGGTTTCATCTTTTTGCTGATTTTCCGTTTTTTGGTTTTTGCTGACCTATTTGGTAATGTGGTACTTTTTAGGAAAGCCTAACTTTCCTTTATTTTTTTGTGGTATAGCGCACTGCGACCAATAGAGTTTATTTTGGCCACCCCACTGGTGCCAAGGGTGAGACTATTCACTTACAGCACCAATTCCAGATTAGATCTCTGAGGACTCTTAGGATCTGGGAAGGTTCTATGGAGGGTAATATTTTTCCAACGCTTGGTTGCAGCGCTATTCCTTGCCAGGATATCCGTCATCTCATTTCCTTCAAGCTCTATTACTATTACCCAGGTCATTGAGTTTGCCGAGGCATTCCCTTATCATTTTTGAACTGACAACATATTAACGGCGGCCTTTCTATCGGATAGGATTACCATCTCCTCATTCCAATATTTCCTGCCTAGTTTAAACTGGACACACCTTCCAATTGCGTTAATTTCCGCCAGGAAGATGCTGGAAACCTTTTCCATAGGATCTGAGATCTGATCTTAGCCCAAACATTCCAGTCCCAGTTCCCTCAGGGGGCACTAGCTTAACGTTTCTGAACATTACTGCGATCCAGAACTTCCAAAAAAAAACAATATTCCTGTGAAAATGTTTCAAAAAATAAAAAAAGATGCGGATTTATTTGCACAGATAGTATCGAAGTTTAATGAAAATCGTTGGAGCCGTTTTCGACAATATCGCGAAAAACTGAAAAAAAAAAAAAAACGAAACAAGAAAATCTATTCAATTAAAGACGTACTTCCAGTGGACATTTTTGACCTGAGACATTCAGCTATTGCTGGAGGATTGTGACAATCTTTGTCTGTACTACAATAATGGTGTTTATATCAAAAATTCTTTTCTATTGTTTTCTGTTTTATTATATTTATTTATTTATACATACGGTTGAAGCCATAGCCGTATAAATGAGAACAATATTATTATTCAATACAGTGAATAAGTTAGGCATATACAGGAGTTGGATAGATTTGCCAAATTAGGCGCCTCTCTCCCTTTCATTGGCCACGAGCCTGCTGCTGGTGTCCATTCATGGATAGTTTCACAGCATTCATCCTCATAGATGAGCTCAGTGGGTTTTCGGCAGTATACGATGTTCATTGGAGGTACTGACCGGGCTGTTAGTGAGATTTTGCTGTGCCTCTCTCACACTGGGTATTCTGGTTTAAGAAGACATCTGTATGTAATGGCGCTCATGCCAGTCCCATTTTGTAGAGTTTGTAAAACACACAAAGAAATACTCATCATCAATATATACTAATTCATATAAAGTGGCTTGGGGTTATAAGGAAATTAGGTTCAAGGATCTTTTTAGTCGAAACAGGATGTCTGTGGAGGAAGGGCTTAGGCTATTTCCCTTTAAGATTATAGTCAGATTTGTGCAGATTGCGTTGAATCTTAGGCGGGTTAGGTTCTGGATTCTGGATTCTTTTGGATCGTTAATCCCAGTTTGTTGTTTTTCATTGGGTAGCTTTGGGTACGCTCTAGCCTTCGCATAGCGTACGGATTGGTCCCCCTTTCCCACAGACGAATATCAATAATTATTATTATTCATACAGAAATTATAAAATAAAGCATTATCTTACTTAGAAAGTAAATATAAATAGACATTTAAAATATTATTGTTTGTGAAATAAATAAATTAATTAATTAATAACAATAACTCTAATTCTTAAATAATAATAATAATTAAATGAAAACATTAAATGTGATATAATATTATTAAAATAATTTAAAATTTAGACAATATCATATTTATCAAATATTTATTCATCATGAAGGATGTTATATTTTAGTATATTTATAGTGAATAAAGTAAATTACCTAAGTGATTTCTGTCTAGTATAGGATAGCAAGCAAACAATCTGTGATTTATAATTAGTGACATAATCAGTCCTTTAGTATATTATTATGGTGGAGGGACCCCAAATTCATGGCGATTGTAGATTGAGCACATTTCGCTCATAGATCTTAGACATCTAGTATCTGCGTAGTTCTATAATTATTAATACATTCAAATTTCCTTGTAACGTTAACAAAAAAATATAATTTTAATCGAAACGTTGGAAACAAGACATTTTTTTGTTTGGGCCGGCTAACTCTCAAAAAAGGTATTTGTGTGTGTGTGTGAGTGTGCAATAAAAGTAATGATCATAATTCTGAATATTCATAAAGTTACAAAATGTAATAAATGATTTCGAAGAAATTAGTTCTAATAAGTATAAGTAAGGGGGAGAGAGGGTGAAAGTGATAAAGTGAGTGGGTAAGAATGTAGTTAATGATGTCGTGTTAGTAAAACAACACAATAACTGTTACTGTAGTAAAGTAACAACTACATACATAGTCTACTACTAGTATAACTACATCTACCATTCCTAAACACAGAAGACTTAGCACAGTGTTCACACCACCTGTTGTTGTTAGGCCGTCCGGCATGGAGCCAGATGTTCGTTTTCCTTTTACAAGTGCTAATGTTATGTGTATACATTTGTTAGAAAACCGTTTCTAAACCCCTTCTTCTATTTCTCTTTTTTTTCTCCTTCTACATCCAAACTAAATTGACCGAACGAAATGTTATATAAGTAAAGTGTTACGAGGTTAGAAGTGAAGAGAAGAAAAACGATTAAACAGAGAAGTTTTTAAAAGAGAAAAAGTAAGTGGAGGGGTATTGAGAAAAAAAAAAGGAAAATAAATAAGTTTTTCATAAAGTGTTAATACCCCGATAGTGTTTTAATCCGTCACTGATTAATATCTGTACTTCAATTACTATAAAATAAAAATAAAGTTTTTTTTCTGCGATAAACTCTTTTTATTGTTGTGGTGGTTGGTTCCGCAGAGCTGGAAAGCATCAGAGGCATTTTCCGTGGTAGCTTGCTTCATTTTGTGTTCATCGACCGGTTTCGGGCGTTCGCCCATCTTCAGGATGCGTTTGTTCGACAGTGTGATAACACAGACTTGCACAGAGCAAATTCAGTTTATACACTTAAACTGAATTTGCTCTGTGCAAGTCTGTGTTATCACTAAGGAACGGATTTTTATGTATTTAAAAATGCCAAATATTTAATTAAAATATGCATTTATTTTCGTCAATTATGTGGAAAATATGTGATTTTCTTAAAGTATTTTCTGGAATATTTATGTAAAATGGACATTTTTTTTTAAGAAAATGGATTTTTTTTTTTTTTGGGCAAGTTATAATTATTTATACAAGAAAAGAACATTTTTACAATTTATAATAATTTATTAGGAACAAAATAATTTGTTTTTACAAGTTATAATGATTTATACAACACAGAACATTTTTACTATTTATAAAAAGATGTGTTAAATTTTCAATTTTGAAAACTTCACTCTTCGAAATTGTTTGCAACCACATGAAATTTCAAATGTTGGAACGTAAAGTGACGGCGATCTGGGCGTAAGATGGACTTGTAACGACTAAAAGATCGTTCAACATCTACAGATGTTATAGGTGCCTTGCTGAAAGAAGTTATCTCGTTGGTTGTAAAGGGTACACGATGTTCTGAGGTGACTTCTGTTCCACTGATAATATCAGAAATCTGGCAGATGGTCTCCCACCCTTTGTTCTTGCTCAGTACTTCTACCAGTTTTGATCTGATCAGATCTCCCTTACTCCCAGGTATTCCTTCCACCTTTTCGATGACTTTTTTAACGTTGGACACGTTTTCTGTCAGTCGAACATTTTGGGACTCAAGTTGGGTAATGGCTTGTGCAAGAAATACGCAATTGTCAGAAATGAATGCAAGGTCGTTCCTTAAATTAGGTTTCTCGAATAAAGACTTGGCTGTATTTATCGCTACTGCTTCGTCTTCGAGATGTGAAAGGACATTCTTGATTTTATTGTAGTTTTCATAGTAATACTGAGCTGCTTCCAGCCAAGTACCCCATCTTGTCAATATTGGTTCTGGTGGAAGGCACAAGTCTGGATAGAGATCTTTTAGCATTTTAATGCGACTTGGTGCTTTTAAGAACACTTTTTTAACCGAGGAGATTAAGGAATCTACGTCACTGAACAAAGATCGGACAGTTTCTGCTACTCGATGCAAGGCATGAGCAATACACGTCACATGAATTATCTTAGGATAAAATACCTGAATAGATTGCCCAGCCTTGACCATGTTGGGGGCAGCATCAGAGAGAAACAAAAGAACTTTTTCGTTCAAAACTCCACTGGGCCATAGGATATGCATTGAGGCATCGAAGAATCGTGAAATGGTGGAATGATTGCATTTTTCGAGAACCTCACAGTTCAAAAGGAATGGCTTTGAATCCACATCAGCATCACTGTCAAGTTTTCCAATAACTGCATTGGCAATATACCTGCCCTCAACGTCAGTGGTTTCATCAATTGACACCCAAATCGGTCCATCTTTGATATGTTCTCGAATTTTGGTTAGTGTATCTTTATAGATATCTTCCAGGTAGTTTTTCCGCAGAGTGCTCTCGTCAGGCATTTTTTTCCCAATATAGGTCTCTAAGAATCCTTTGAAATGAGGATTTTTAAGTTTGTGGAAAGGGATATCTGCTCTAACCAAAGCCCGACACAGATCTGTACTCAGAGTAGACTTACTTGATGATGGAGATGTAAGGAAGGCTTGATAGGACGTCCTCTCTTTCTTTCTGTTTTTATTCTCTATGTGCGATCCGGTGGCAATATGCTGGGTGACTTGGGAACGTTGAGAGCAAGAAACGCGCTTGTCACAAGCTGAGCAGTACAAAATGTCTCCATCACTTCGAAAACGTTCTGCTGGAAACTCGCGAAGATATTTAGCAACCAGTTGTCTGTTTGAGGCCGATGTTCGTGGCATTTCACCCAAAAAAGAATACACTAAGTGACCGAACGAAATGAATTGGACACTTCAACAAACGAGCTGAAAGAACAGACAACGTCAGACAACTTCAAAGAACTAACAAGTGCCCGTCACTGTTTAGCAGCATTCTGTGTAAATTACAATAACCATTGTACCCACTGTGATTCACAGCCCTACAGTCTGTGGTTCACAGTTCCTGTCAACCACCTCCCAATTATGAAAATATGCCCAAAATGAAAAATATGAAAAAATATGTACATATTTTGATTAAATATGTAGAAATATTTATTTATTTTGATCAAATATGTATAAATATGCGATAACATCCAAATATGTGGAAATATGTGAAATAAAAGTAGACTCAAACGGCTTAAAAAGTGTCAGTATGAATACTTCTAATTGAAAAACGTCTGTAAATTGCCTAGAAAAAAATATGTAAATACATACGAATCCGTTCCCTAGTTATCACACTGTCTGACAAACGCATCCTGAAGATGGGCGAACGCCCGAAACCGGTCGATGAACACAAAATGAAGCAAGCTACCACGGAAAATGTCTCTGAAACTCTTTTTGTCTTCATTTGTTTTTTTGGTTATTTTTATTTTTCGAAGATATTTGAATTTTCATGGCTATTACATGTGGCCAGGAAAAAAAGAAAACTTGCTGCAAATATAAAGTAAATTCAAACGAAAAATAACATAATAAAGAAGATGGAAACTATAAGTGGTCCGTTATAAAACAATATTATTGCAAAATATGATGGTTTAAAATTAAATGACAAAAAGTCCTGTTTTATAATATGTACAAAACACTTTATTATACAGTATCGAGCTTTCGACCTGTGAGCAAGATCATTCTCAAGATAGTACGCTACTAGATTAGAACAACTAAGCAGGTTACAGTTTGATGATAGATTATATTATATACTTATTATTTATTTAATTGTTTGTGACTTAAATTAATTAATTAATAATAATTAGCCTACTTCTTAAACAATAATCATTAAATCTGATAGAATATTATTAAAATAATCCTCAAAGCCAAATAAACCTAAAAACCTCATATCCAACTATAGACCTATCAGTTTACTGTCTGGCCTCTCCAAATTATTAAAAAGAGACCAGTATAATGTTATTCCAAAATTTCAATTTGGTTTTAGAAATGAACATTTCGCAGACCATCAACTACAAAATATTCATGAATTAATAATAAACGGGTTTGAAGAGAAAAAACATGCAGCTGCATTCTTCAAGGATATAGCCAGGGCATTCGATAAAGTATGGCATGACGGTCTAATTTACAAATTAAAAATTAACAATTTACCATCTTATTTAATAAATATTCTGACTTCATTTCTAAATAACAGTATCTTTTCAGTAAAAATAAATCAAACCGTGTCACAATCATACAATATCTGTGTCACCGTTCCACAAGGCTAAGTCCTTGGACCGGTACTTTTCAATATTTTCATGCATGATATACCTACAAGTGACGCAACAGCAGTAGCAATATACGCGGATGATCCCGCTATATTGCACCACAATTTAGATGCTTGTGTAAATCAGCTACAGACTGCAGTAAACTACTTAACCGACTAGTTTATTACATGGAGAATCCAAATTAATACAGAAAAATATCAGTCCATGATGTTCGCTTTGAGATGGCCAAGTTTACCTAATAATATAACTATTAACAATGTAGCTATACCATAGAAACTGCCGGGTGAAACGGTTAAGTACCTGGGGGTGCACTAGATAGGAGGCTGACTTGGAGTATACATGTAGAAAAGAAAACTAAACTGGCATACGCTAGATTGTCGCAGCTGTACGCCCTACTAAACAGGAAGTCTAAATTAAAAGTAAAATATGGCTTTCTATTATACACCTCCTTAATAAGACCCCTAATTACTTACGCTTATCCTGTTTGGTGTGGAGCAGCGGATTCCTCCGTTATAAATAAAATCCAGATAATACAAAATAAAATTCTAAGAATAATATCAGACTCTCCCTGGTTTGTCAGAAATAATCATATTCATAAAGAACTGGGAATTCCAACAATAAAAGAATTTATCAATTCATATTCCTTAAAATTTCTCAAATCCGATCAATCATAAAAATACAGCCTAGTTTTATTCAAGAGCTCTCGTTTTATTCAAGACATAATATAGTTGTAGGATACTTCCTTCAATCTAAATTATCCGTTATATGGGACAGTCTTAGTCTGAAACCTCACAATAAATAACTGTTAATTAATAGCTCATATATTACAACCATGTATAACAAATTTGTTGATCTGGTTTAAACACTCAATTAAAAAAAAAAAAAAGTAATAATTTAAAATTTAGACTATATCATATGTATATGTAATCATATCATATCATGTCATATGTAATAATATAACCTATCATCGAACTGTAACCTGCTATGTTGTTCTAATCTCGTTATGTTATCTTGAGAATGACCTGGCTACCAGGTCCAAAGCTCGATACTGGTTTGAAGTGCACACTTAATGAAGTGTTTTATACATACTATAAATCAGGATTTTTTGTCATTTAATTTTAACCATCATATTTTGTAAAAGTTTTTAGATTGGAATAAACAAAACAGTTATTGTGGAATTATTATTACATCTTATAAATACATAAATTGTATTTATGATTGTATAGTTTTTATATCGTAGATATTGCTATATAACAAAATTGAACGAGTTATAATTCAATAAAGTTAACCAGCCCCCCCAATTATTGTCATTTGTTAATTGCCGAATTATAAATAAAGACAAATTTGACAGGATTCTGTCAATAGGGAATTAATATTTATCTACAGTATATAGGCGGTACATTAAATTTAATCATTTTAAAATAGCATTAACTGTATACCATTATTAAATTACTGAACACTATTTAATAAACATTACGATTATTATAATGCACAATAATTAATCTATCGTAACATAATTTTGTTTTAGTTAATAGGTAATTAATTATATGTAATCTCACTAGTTGATAAAAATATTAATGGTAAACATGAATAAAAGTTTTGAAAACGTAATGCAAACTTTGTTACGCAGTAGTTTCGAGTTGATCTGTTTGCTTAAACTCTTCAAAGATATTAAACGATATCGCAAGTTCACGGACAAGAGGATTGACGTGAGAGGATAAGCTGTTGTGAAATTTGTTGTAACAGAATAGGATTTCTTACGGACGTATAGTATATTTAAGTCTGTGTGGATAGTATGATTGGAGACAAAGAAAGAAGCTGAAACTATTTTGCGGAGGATTTTGGATTTGATTGTTTGGATACGATTATAATAGGATCATTTGGTTGTACCCCACAGTTCTGCGCCGTAAACCCAAATAGGTTTAAGTATGACATTGTAGACTAGAGGTTGTTAGTAAGTGTCATGTTAGATCGTTTGACAAGTAATCGCATCAACATTTTGTAACGTTGAAGCAGCCTGTCGTTTGAGTCTGGTATGAGGATTCCAGATGAGGCGTCGGTCCAAGTATAGTCCTAATTAGCGAACTTTCTGTACTGGGGGGCAAGGCGACATTGTCGTAATAAACTGGAGCTGTAGTGAGCCGTCGGAGAGTGAAGGAAATGGTTTGGCTCTTTTTAGCACTGATTTTGATTCCCCCGTTCTTCCTCTTCAAACAGTTTACACAAAGACTCTGAGTTAATTAACCCCACCTTGTGCAAATATTTTTTGAACCTACCGTGTCCTGTGAACAGGCCTGCTAACTGACAAATCTGATTTCTGCCTGCATCTGGTCACTTTGGTCCTTCCCCTACACAGTCTTGGCAAAACCTCCTTACTGTGCTTTGCCCCAATACTTAGCTTCCAGGGTGCCGGGCTGTGCGCCCCGTGAATCCATTCCCTCAGAGACGCGCGCACCAAAATTTGGCTATCCTAAGGACAGGTTCAGAACAGTTGATGGCTATCTCGTTGCCTTCTATCCCTTTATATCCAGCTGCACTTTATTGTGACGGGACACTAGCACCAGAGAGACCCTAACACTTTAAAGGCCCCTATGTAGTAGATATACTAAGTTTAAAGAAAATCATTGCTACCATTTTCAAGAAGATTGCAGAAATCTGAAAATACTATTCATTAATGTTGGAATTCCGGTTGTTGTGGAATGTTGAAAATAACTTCCTCCGGATCACATGTGATTCACAAACAGACTGTCATGTATAAACTTTTGTTTTTGAGCTATGTATTTACTTACGTACACACACATACACCATTTTCTTTTTAAAAATTTAAAAAAAAAAAAACACTTTTTCAGAACTCTGTGGACCTCAAAACGTGTATTTCCGGTGAAAAGTTTGATGCAATCGCAATACTTCCTGTTTACAGCAGTAAGAACAAGTATAAACGCATATTTAGTAAATAAATAGAAAATAACATTTATTCTATAAAAGGTAAGAGACCGGAACGAGAGTGAGTCAGTGTCATTGAAAGCAGCGACAAATGCCTACAGAAGATACAAAGACATAAGAAATGTTATTTTTCTTTTTAACGTGCAAAAAAATTTATATTGTATTTCTCATTTTTTTTTTGTTTGCCTTTTTCATTTTTCTACAACTTAACAAAGTTTCGCTTTTCCTCCTTAAATAAGTTATGCAATCTTAAATATACAAAAGAAAACATTGGTTTTTTCACTATTTAATTCTGTGAAAGAAAAAAAAATGATATATATTTATGTATCTATGTATATACATAGATAATATATACATAGATACAT
The DNA here is from genome assembly GCA_011037195.1 of Triatoma infestans. Lineage (NCBI taxonomy): Eukaryota > Metazoa > Arthropoda > Insecta > Hemiptera > Reduviidae > Triatoma > Triatoma infestans. The sequence goes on along the minus strand of JAAEAF010001466.1, from coordinate 20,007 downwards.
AAATATATATATTTTTTATTAAAGCGAAAAACTCATCCTTTTTATTTTAAAGAGTTGAACCTCGTTTTTTATAAAGTTATATAAAATTTATTGTTCCAAATTTGCTTCAGGCCAATCAGATCTTAGAAAATACGATTACAAACTGTATTCTGTATTCTGTAAAACGAAATTTGCTTAAAAAAGAATTTCAAATGAAGAATAGTAATAAGGGGGGGGGAGGTAGGAACAGGGTTGTCTCAGATTTATTTAGATTTGTATTTCTTTTTCTTTTCTGTTGTCCCTTTTTTTCTTTTTGTAAATTCTATTTCTTCATTTTTCTATGTGGAGGTTCCTTCTTCCTCCTCTTTTATTTCTTGAAGCGTTGAAGAGAATATGGCTGGTTCAGTTCTAGGGGTTTATAAAGTTTTTCTTGTATGTATATCGTTTGGGTTATAGAAAGAGAAAAATTGAATATGAGCTGCAAAATGTTCTGTTTAGGAGAGCTATATATTCTACCCCATTATTAGTTTTAATATAATAAGTTGGTTTTCAATGAGATTGATGGAATTGGACGGGAAAAAATTGAAAGGGCCACAGTATACTGACTAAACACTGATTTATTAACAAAAAAAAAAAAACTGGTGTGAAACACTCATACTACTGTCTTTACTGCAGTTCACAGAAGTTGCTAAATTTTACTGCACTTATAATTCTTACCAGTTGTTTAGTTTACATTTTTTTTTTAATTTAAGGCGCGTCAGCATCTATGGGCATTAGCGCCCGGAGCCTTCTCAGTGCACTGCCGGCCTTCAGACAGTGTTCTCTCGCTATAGAAAACACTGTCCATCACCGAACAGTGAGCTGTAAAGGCTCCTAGGAAGAAAAAAATCTAAGGGTAGCACTGGAATCGAACCCGCGACCTCCGCGTGGGAGTCAACGCGCTAACCACTTAGCTATTAATTTTAGTTTAATGAAATCCGTTTTATGGAGAAAATCACAGAAAACTGAAAAATCTGTTCCATTAAAGTTGCACTTCCGCTCAACCGATTTCCTTTAAACTCGGTATTTTGGCAAGATATTTAATTCTGATTAGTAGTATTGAATGAATGATAGAATCGTATAATAACACAAAATAGCACTTTAAAGATAAAGTGCAACATTGAGTAAAAAGGTCACATTTGAAAACACTTTTCAGTTACAATCTTAAAATTGTATTAAAAGAATTTCCGTTAAAAGAATTTTTCAAAATAAGAGCGATATATACAGGGTGGCCCAAGGTATATGGATAATATATATGGTCCTATAAGACTAGCAGTGTCTAATACATGGTTTCATGACTATCTATTTTCATATATGTTGGAACAATCTACTATTGATTATTAATATTGAAAACTTTTTTGATTTGAATTAAGGCTTCAAAATAACATTCGCAACATATGTTCAATATCATAACCTAGAACTTATACACATATCTCTGTAGGAGAATTTTTTTTATTTAATTACCAGTTACAAAAATGATTGAAGACAAGTGCCATTTTTGGCCCAGCCACTAGTAAGTTTCAGACAAAACTTTTATAGAAGGGGAACAATTTAGAAAACTCCCACTGAAGAGAGAAAAATCTGTACAATGTCCTTGGCTGACAAACTTAATATTGTTACGCGTTCTATCATCACAATAGAAAGAAAATCAAACAGAGTAAGAGAGATAGTGTGAGTGAGAAATAAATAGAAGAAAAATCTGGTACTATTCCTATATAACTTTATATTTTTGTAATCCAACTTTCATCAGATAATTCTTTTTTCAATTTCTTGGGTTATTATTATTATTTTCACTAAAATGTTTATTACGATTTATTGAAATAAGTATTATTCTTACTATGTTATCGAGTACGCCTGGAATCGCTTCAGATTTAGGAATTTAAGTTTTTTTTTTAGACTTAAATGTAACATATCAGACGCGGCGCACCTTGTTTTCTTAATGATGATTATAGGCAAATGTGTTATTTCCGGCCGAGTTAAATAAATATATAATATGGATGATGTAAAATAACCATTGATTCTATATTACTTCACACAAATCAACTTGTAATTGGGCGTAATTTCATAGCCATTATCTATTTTAAACGTTATAAGTTGTTCACGTATTAGGAACTGCTTAAATCATGAATTAAGACAGATCCTTTATAATCTCTTGAAGGATTTATGGAATCAAATTGGGTAAAGACCGTATTTTATGGTTACTATCCAATCTAAGGTTTCTAGCATTTTTTGATTTTTTTTTTATCGGCAGCACTTTGAGAAGTAATGTAAAACAAGACTTGCAAGACTTGGCCAAAGGCTGGGCACTTTTTAATTCTATGGGTTAATGAGCAACAATTACATATAAAATTAATCATCTTAAATTTCAAAGAGTCGCTTTTTGATGCCACCTATCTTTCGATGTTATGCCTTTGAGATCATCAATTTTATGGAAACCTACTTCCTTCTTGCATTTCTTTCCATCTTTATTCACCAGTTTCAATGGCCTGGCCTGAACGATACTGTTTTTGCAAGTCAGCGTTGGCCCGAAGGAGTTTCTCCTGGTGTTAAGAGTTGATACAATTTTTGGTTTTAGAATCTTCTCTTCAGCTTCTACAAAATCACACTCTTCAAATCAGACTTTGAGGTCTCTAGAGAATTTATTAAAAGGTTCCAGACGTCGTTGATATTTTCTAAAAAACTTAAAATGATTTATGACCACATTCCGACCGCGTATGTATTTCTTGATTAAATTATATTAATTAGATTAAGAGAATACTCGCGTGAATGATTCATGCAGATTATTTTTTTGTATCTAAACGGTGTCTTTAACTCAATTTTAACTTTTTCTACAATATTAATATAATAAAGACATCTAGTCACTATAACATAGGCACTTTTATTGTTATAAATCATTTTAGATAAAAGTTGGATTAATAGGAATGAAATAATAACTTGTGAAATATAAACAGAAAATGAAAGTTCACAAGCAGAATTTTGTTCTAAGAAACAAAAACTATTGGAAAGTCTTAAGTTGATAGTTATTGGAATTAAAAGTCAGTGAGAACGAAATAATTCCCTGTCTTAGTTTGTTATTTGTCATTTTCATTTAATATTCCCATTTGTATATATAGTTTCTAGAATTATGAGTTAGTCAATATCCGTTTTACAAATTAAATTGTAGTTATTTTATATAAACTTGTTTTCTCCCTTCTCTTTTCCATTGGCTATATTTACTGTTGATTTACTTATTAATTCTCTGTTCATACTCTTTATTTTCAAGTTGCAATTTTAATTTATTCTTTCAGAGATTATATCATTAGAAAAAGTGAGAATATTCCCCTATAAATATAATTATGATTTATTAACAATGTTAACAATATAATTAACAGTACTGTATAGGATTAAAGGACTGTGTAAAATACAATTATTTTGTTTAATATTCTAAAAAATTCTATTTAATACCGAAGGCAGAAATATAAGACGTTTCTCCTTCTTAGAATACAACCAGATATTTTCCCAAACTCTTAGAGAAGTAATTGCTTCCCTTGAGCATTTCTAGCTTCGTTGTTTACTTTCTCTTACTTCTAGTAAGAGGAAGTATTGCGAACGTACCATGCCACCTGTCATAAGATGGATGATAAGTGTTTCTTTCTCTGTTTCACAAACTCCACAAAAGGGGAGGGCTCTAGAACCCCAGTGAACCCATATAGCTACCCCAAAGGAAAACAATAATAAGCCGGCTCTAGAACAAAAATCCAGATCCGGGTCTAACCCATCTAAGATTCACCATAGTTCAATCAATTCGGACTATAACTTATAAGGGAAATAACCTACAGCTCTTCCACAGCCATCCTGTTCCGATTACATTATTAGGTCCTGAACGTAATTTCCTCATAACTCAAGCAATCTGTCATAAGATGGGATGGGGGGTCGATGTTTCTTCCTCTGTCTCACAGATACTTCAAAAGGGTTCTGGCATGAGACCCATTACGTAGAGGTGTCTCCTTAAACCACAATGCCCAGTAAAATATCCGACCAGATGCCTAAGAGAGGTCCGTGAAAAACACAGCTAATATCCTATCCGGACCCCCAATGAAAATCTACGCATAGGGATGAATGCTATGAAGCTATCCATGACTGGAAGCTTGACAGACAAATGTTTCTAAAGACACACCAATAGTAGCTCAGAAATGGTGATTTTAGGGGCAATTCTGAGGTAACGGTGGCGTTATGCTTCCCTCCTAAGTATCACTTCAGTATAATGTAATGGTACTGCCATCTATATAATATTTATTTCCATTACAAATAATGGCTAGAATTCCAAATTTGAAGAAAATCATAATTAACCAGGATGTACAACTTTATAGAAAAGGTTTTTGAGTTCCAATTTTCCTCGAAAATGGCTGAATCCATTTCCTTTAAACTTGGAATGTTAACTTGCACAGATAATATTCTAAACCTTTTTTCCGAAAGATTTTTTTCCGGAATAACTCATTTTCCGAGAGTTCTGCGGAATTCATGCCTTTAAATTTAAAGAAAGAAAATTATTTGAGTTGCTTCATTATTAACGTTGTTTTTTGCACTACAATGTAACTAACTACATTGAAATGACTGGCTGAAACAAATTTATCAATTTTGTAGTTTTGAAACAATCAATATCTCATCTTTTTTTGAAACATTTTACTTAGATAATTGATTTCTGAGAATTCTGTGTGAATTGCAACGTAAAATATTCCTTTAAAATGAAACTTCAGTGTAATTTATTACATTAAGTAGATTTAAACCAACAGAAAGCCAAGTTTAAAATGGTTGAAGAAAAATGGTTAACTAGAAATGTGCTATCTCGAAAACTGTTCCAATGATTTTCTTTACACATTGAATACTAACTGTACAGACTTAAATGCCTGGTTTAAGCTTAACTTTGAAACATCGTTAAGTTTTACTGCTTAACTTCTAAACGCCATTAAAATTTACTGAGGACTGACATACAATATAGTTGCTTTCAGGTAAAACTTCTTCATTAAACACCAAAACTATAACCCCCCCCACCCCCCCCCACCAGCTAGATTTATATGTAATGCAAAAGCTGACTATACGTTTAGTTAATTCCCAGGTTAAAAACACTACGTCTATCAGAATTGTAATAATTACTTGTCAGAGAAACGTTGAGAGCGTGTTATATTATGTACAGATTTTTTTTTTTTTTTTTTAATGTACACGCATGAAACCTATGTACAAAATACAATGGAGGAATGACAAGATGGTTTAAAAAAAGAAAACAGAGAGAGAGTGACTGTAAGAAAAGGGCACAAAGGGATGTTAGCAGACAACAGCGGAAGTCCAAGCTTCCTCATTAGCAACTTCTGCTTCCTCTTACAACCTCTACATTTTTTTTTTAACTTCCTGGGGGTTTCTCTCTCCTTTCTATGCCAACTCCACTCCTTCAGGCTATTGTCAGGGTATTGAATACCCTGGCTACACTAACAGCTTTCCTCCACCTTCCTCTTCTCATACTATTGTCATACCCTCTAAATACCATAACGCTTGTTATTTATATCTTACATGTAAAAACATACTTTATTATAAAAACTTCAATAACTTTCATGTTTATGTCTGGCTAATTAGAAACATAATCTGGCATAACTTGTAACATTATTTGGCCAGTATATTATGTCTACACTAATTATTCCAAGAAAGATCAGCGATTTTTATCTCGTGTTAGTCTGCTTGAATGACTTTAGTAACTTAATAAAAACAGTTGATATTGAATCCGGTCGTTGACCATAAAATGAAGCAACCTAAGTGTGAATCAATCACACGAATTTCTTGTATTCTAATTACCACAATTTAATCAACAAGTTTTCTTTAAAATTGTTACAATGTCTAGTTGGAGTGTTCACAAACATGATGGTAGGGATTTTACTTGTATATCTGAGTGGTTTTGTGTGGAGCAGTCTATGTTAAAACCAACTAAGCTTGCACAATTTTAAATTCAAACTAACTGATAGACCTCATATACCGTCTAAAGTCAATTTTTTTCTAAAAAACATTTCAAATAAAAGAGATACGATTCTAATATTTCTATACTTAAAAGCCTATTGTATAAAATTGCATTACCGGTTAACCGAATCTCTCCAAACTTGGAATTCTATCAATGCCTCTATATGTATTAATATTATTGAGGTGCTAAAACCAAATATAATACTGAAGTGGTACTTTAGCTGAATCCTTCGTTTATTGATACAAAGTTTAAAGAAAATCGTTGTAACCGTTTCCGAGAAAATTACGAAAAAGTGTAAAAAAAGGAAAAAAAAAACACTCAGTAACGTCGCATTTTTGGTTGTTAGATTTTGTCCGAAATTTCGCGTCTAATTTGGTGGTGATAGTACCTAGAAAGGAATATCGAGTATGAACTTTCTGAGACTTTTAGTTTTTGCGATATTCTGTTAATACACACACAGAGTATTCGCTGAAAATATTGTTTTCGTATTCAAGGGACCCTAAAACATGTATTTCCAGTGAAACTTAATTACAAAAGACTCGCAATACTTCCTCTTACTAGGAGTAAGAGAAAGTAAAATGTACAATAACAATAATATAAGTAATAATTACTAATATCATACGACTTGATAATAAATAAATTATTAAAATATACAAATTCAACAATGGCATCGCGTTGTAGACACATTGTATCCTCCCTTGAGCAGAAGCAGTATTGCCCGAGTGCCTTTCTTGATGTCGCTCAAGCGTTTGATGGTGTTTGGTATTCGGGCTTGCTGTGGAAGCTCAAGGGCGTCCTACCGAGTACCTATTTCCTAATCTTAAATTCCTATTTGTCTGGCTGCCATTTCTAGGTCAACCATGGTTCGACCATTTCTCCTATATATCCTATACAAACTGGCGTCCCGCAAGGGATCATTCTCGGTCCTCTTCTCTACACTGTATACACTGTTGACATCCCCATTTCCCCTCATACACTGCTCTCTACTTTTGCAGATGACACTGGAATCATCTCCCCGCATAACGATCCCGTATTTGCATTTAGAAAATCTTCAAAGCCATTTAAACTCACTGGAAACCTGGTGCAAAAAATGGCAAATAAAAATTAACGAGACAAAATGCCAATACCCTACTTTTACATTAAGACGGAGTACATTGCCCCCTCTATATTTTAATGGTATTTCTCTTCCAACTGCTGACTACGGACGCTATTTAGGACAAACGGGTTACTGGAACCCCCATACACGACGAAAAATACAAGACCTCAACAGACGATTTAAACTATTATCACTACTACTAGGCAGACAATCTAAACTATCTCTGCAATGTAAAAGACTGATTTACCTAGTATTACTCAAACCTATGTGGACATACGCTATTGAACTTTGGGGTTCAACCTAAAATTCCAATTCTCGCCGAATACAGTCATTACAATCCAAAATCCTCAGAAAAAATGTCAGTGCCCCATTCTATGTATCAAATCTCACCCTTACATCAAGACCTCAATATTCCTTACATAAACGAAGTTGCTAAAACATAATACAAATAGTTCCATCTATCCCTCTCTACACACGCTAATCCTTTAGTACGCCAGCTAAGTTCCTCTACCCTTCCAGATAATCCTCCCAGACGATTGAAACGCCGCTGGCCTCGAGACTGTCTAATGAATAACTAAGTTATTAACTAAGTAAGGCCATATGTTTTTTTTTTTTATGGAGTCTCATCACCTGGGTGAGTTCTCCACACAAGTGACTCTGGTGATTTGTATCTTTCCGCACATTTACTATTGTATTTATATACAGATGTAAATTAGAAATAAATGAAAAAAAAAAAAATACAAAAATTTCAATAACTTAAGAAAAATGCAATGTGATGAAAAATAAAATCATGGAGTTATATCATGTGGAAAGAGCACTGATAAGGATAAGAATGTGAAGTAACATATAATAGAAATAATAGTAGAAAGCTTTGTTTGGGACAATCCAATTTTAGTAAGCGGATGTATAATTTAATTAAATGTCACATTTATAGGAAATGGAACATTGTGAGGGAATGCAGCTTGGCTAGCTCATTAGTACGGCCTGCCACATTAGAAGAAACGTACAACCCTCACATTGCTTTGCTTATGCTGGATTCTGGAAGTGAGAGGCGAGAGATGAAGAAGATTTTCGTATCAAATAGTATTTCAAATGTGATTAAATTGCGATTTGATATTCACAATTTATTCCAATCTAAATAGAAAAACTACATCTTCAAAATTCTTCATTAAACTTTTTACATACACTTTCTATTAAATAATATTTAGTTAAACTCAAACCATTATTTAATCGTTGTGGTGGTTAGTTCCGCAGAGCAGGAAAGCATCAGAGACATTTTCCGTGGTAGCCTGCTTCATTTTGTGGTCATCGACCGGTTTCGGGCGTTCGCCCATCTCCAGGATGCGTTTCTCAGACCCGCACAGAGCAAAGTCAGTTTATACACTCTGTGTCGATGTAGTTTTTATATTTAAATTGGAGTAAATTGTGAATATCAAATCGGAATTTAATCACATTTGAAATAGTATTTGATACGAGAATCTTCTTCATCTCTCGCTTCTCTCGCTTCGAGAATCCAGCATAAGCAAAGCAATGTGAGCGTAGTACGTTTCTTCTAATGTGGCAAGCCGTCAACTATTGAGCTAGTCAAGCTTTCATTCCCTCAGTGTGTAAACTGACTTTGTTCTGTGCGGGTCTGTGTTGTCACACTGCCTAAGAAACCCATCCTGAAGATGGGCGAACGCCCGAAACCGGTCGATGACCACAAAATAAAGCATCCTACCACGGAAAATATCTCTGATGCATTATTTAATCAACTCACTTTTAGACAAGTATAGCGTAATGATTTTTTGTTCTTTCAGTTAATTTAAACTTATCGGAAACATTGAAAAGTGATATATCTTAAACAGATTAGATAGATTTTTTTTTTCTCTCTTTCTCTCTCTGGTCGCATTTCATATTACATTAATTAGGGAAATTTCCCTTATTTTTTTTTTTTTTTACGCTTGAAATAATTTGCTTTGAACACATTAAACATAAGTTTTCTAAAAATTTCCCTTAGTTTATTGATTGTGAAAAATTAAATTATTCAGTAAACAAGAAAATAAACATTAAAGTATGATGTACACACTCTTTATTTTCTTTTTAAATAATTACCTTCGTCTCTTGGAGAGCTGTTAACAAACAATTAATACTTTATTAATAAATCAAAGGAAATAATGATTCTATGGAAAATTTCTCTTGCAAAACTCCATGATTTTATTATTAAATTTTTGAATGTTTAATTGATTTGATATATTTTTACTTTTTCTCACTCCTACTTTGAGGAAGTTTCTTGCGATCGTTTGGATTTGTTGAATTTCAGTTTTCAACCGAAATACAAATTTTGAGGTTCTAAATAAGGAAAACATTGTTTTTAGCGTATGGATCAATATATATATATATGTGTGTATGTGTGCGTGTGTTTATATGTGAACAGAATATTTCCAAAAACGAAAAACCACAGAAAGCACCACCGCATGGTATTTCAGTTAGTTAATACCACTGCATTTGACACAAAGTTTTTGGGACAAAATCCATCAACCGTATGTGCGACTTAAAGAAATGGGATACATATCACTTTTATTTGAAACATTTTCCCGGAAAAATTGTTTTTTTGGGGAGTTTCTGGGGCAACCGTAACGTTAAATTTCCCTGTAAAGTACCACTTTATTATAATACATAGATCTAACTTATATTATACTAATATAAATTAGAGCTATTGTTTGAATTCCAAATTTGAAGAAAATCGGATAACAGGAAGTGCGATTTAATAGAAAAGGTTGTAGTGATTTTTCGAATTTTCTCGATAACGTCTATAACGATTTCCTTTAAACTGGGTATGTAACTGCAAAATACTTAAACTTATCACTTTAATTTGAAACAATTTTTTCAAAAATATTGCTTTTAGATTGTTGTGCGTAATTTGTTGCATTAAATTTCAAATATCATTGGGAGTTAATTACTTCAGTGATTTGTTTATACAATTTAATTAAACAAATTCTTCCTATGTAATTGCATCCTTTAAAATAACGTAGGAGTTACATTTGTATCAGAGACATTTTCCGGTGATAGCCTGCTTCTTTTTATGGTCATCGTCCGGTTTCGGGCGTTCGCCTATCATCAGGATGTTGTTGTCAAACAGTGTAATAACATAGACTTGCACAGAGCAAATACAATTGATACATTGGATTTTGAAAGTCTTTGTTATGACGGAACTAGGTTAAGAGGGGCGTGGCTACCTGAATGGGAAAACACAAGTTTGGTCTTTTAGTGACGTTGTTCCCTTTTTTAAATGGAAACATCAATGAGTGGGGATGTATAGCTTAAATTATATTTTTTTAAGGTGATTTTTTTTACTTTGATAATTATTTATCCATACCATCTTATTATTTCTATTTTTTAATTTATAACAGAGCGAAATAACGTGAATGTGTCATCCGAGGGCCACTATAGAATAGTTAGTGATAAGACATGATAGAATACGAGCTGAATGATCGTAAGGTAGTATAGATACATAACTGTGTTGAGCAAGTAATCTAGATAAGCAAGTTTATTTTATATTTATGCATTCCATTTCACATTTCACCTTTCACACACATACATTCACATACACCAGTCATATACGCACGTATACTTAAATATGGGTCCTTTTTTTACAGTACTAAATATAACGAGTCTAAACAAGCTCAAATACAGACATTTTCAGATATATTACTGAACAAATTATATAAGTATGTATAATTTGTATACTTGATATACTTGTGGTACTTGATACTTGATTTATACTTGATATATGTATTATAACCAGGTTCCGGTTATTTTGAAAATGTCTCAGATATTCAGGTAGTTGGGCGCCAGGCTTTTCAGCCAGTGATTTAAATAAAAGCAAATTAAATAACAAAAATTAATTAAAATCAGAAGAAATAAGGAGAGAGTTAAAGGAAACTACGTACCAGTAGAGACAAGCTTTTCTTCATTCAGGCAGTCTAACAGGTAATGAAAACTGTACACGCAAGTTCAATAATAAGCACATATATTTTCCAATCCAAAAGATAATAAAAATAATAAGGAAGGTATAACTTTACAAAAGAAAATATTATATGATAAAACATACATACAGATATATATACACAAAGAGAGAAATACGAAACTCATCGAAAGTTATTAAATGTCCGAAAGGGCCTTGTATGACGGATAACGGAAAATTTCGGTTTCACAATTTCGCCGGCAAACGGTTTTAGTGAGCTCCTTCGATAGTAGTTGCCATTCGAGATTTTCATACTCAACTCCTGGAGTGGGGAGACGGTCCGACTCTCACTCGCCTTTCGCCACACTTCTTAATTCTCAGGCCCTATAGTGCCTTATGCGCGTACTTGGTTACAGTATATTTGTATACTTGTATGTATAATTTGTATACTTGAGCGGACTTGTGTGGAGCGCCATCTATCAAAACAAACAAAGTTTACAAAGTTTAAATTTAAATTTAATTGCATCCTTAAAATTCGTCTAAAAATCAATTATTACGTAAAAATGTTACTGGAAAAAAAAAATGTTTTTTTTAAGTTCTATTTAAGTTTTTTTTAAGTTGAATTTTAAGTTCTATTTAAAGAAAAGTTTAAAGAAAACCATTATAAACGGATTCGAGAAAAAACCTATTCAGTAAAGTCGCACTTCCGGTTTAAGAAGTTTTTTTTTTCAAATTTGGATTTCCATCAATGTATATTAATATTTTATAGGTGGTGAAAACCATATATTGCATTGACGTGTTTACTTTAGCGGGAACCCCCCAAAATGCTCCCCCCCCAAATAAAAAATTTCCCCGGCAAAAATGGTTCAAATAAAAGCTGTAGATATTGATATATTATGTAGTTTGTGTACGAAGTTTAAAAAAAAAAATTTTTTTGAAGCCGTTTCCGAGAAAATAGTAAAAAGTTGGAACAAAAAATCAGATAAGTCGCACTTCCGGTTGATGGATTTTGTCCGAAACCTTCTTGGAATACCAAGTTTGAGCTTCCTGATATTTTTCGTTAAAAACCCGTACACACGTACACACAGACCATTCGCTGAAAACTTTTTTATCGTAATTAGCGGACCTCAAAACATGTATTTCCGGTGAAATTTCTATTTCAGTAATTTGACCAGAATTGCGCAATATTTCCACACTTACTATGGAGTTTGCGAATGTAAGAAAAAACTGCTTCATTTATGTTGGTAAGCTTTATGGGATAAAACTTTAAAACTAACTTTCACATCATTTTGAATGTATTATACAAGGTTTTTTTTTTTTTTTTTTGACTTGGATGAGATAAAACAAGTGTATAAAGAAACAAATTTTCCGTCAATTTTCAGGCTTAAAATTTTCACTTGTTTTGCATAATGAAATTTTCATTGGCCAGTAAACTACCCAGACCACTAGTTGCACATTTTTTTCTTGTTTTTTTTTCTCCCCCCCGAGTAAAGTCTATGAATGGAAATTAATTGGATAAGGAAAAAAGGTACCGGGTGAGAATGTTCAGTTTGTGGAAAAATCAGTTGACCCTTCTCGTTTAATGAAAACAGAATTAATTAAATTAGACGGTGATGTTCGTTCATTAGACTGTTTTTTTTTTTTTTTTTTTTTTTTTTACATTCTCCTACTGCTAGTTAGAGGGAAGTATTGTAATCGTGTCAAATTTTCAATATCGAGTTTTCAACGGCAATATCCGTTTTGAGGTCCCCTGAGTCCAAAAAGGTGGTTTTTAGAAAATGATCTGTGTATGGACTTGGAACAGTATAGCTCAAAAACGAAAAATCGCACAAAGTTCAAACTTGATATTCTGTTTAGGTAACACCATGGGATCTGACAGTACATTATGTGTCAAAATTCCTCAACCGGAAGTACCACTTTACTAAATGTTTTTTTCTTCACTTTTTTGCAATTTTCTCAAAAATGGCTCCAACAATTTTCTTTAAACTTGGCATATCAACTATACATACAAGGAGCTACAACTTTTATTTGAAACATTTCTCTGGGAAAATTCATTTAATGGCAGTTATGTGGGAGGGGTGGGGTTAGGTTTCATCTAAAGTGCTATATCAGTTTATTAAACAATTGTGTCATCTAAATAATATTAATTAGAATTGGATTTGTTGTTGAAATTCCGAGTTTGAAAAAATCGGATAACCGGAAGCGCGTTTACTTTACCACTTTACTAAATAATTTTCTCACTTTTTCGCAATTTTCTCAAAAATGGCTCCGCTGATTTTCTTGAAATTACCTATATAAACTACACATACAAAGATCTACAAGTTTTATTTAAAACATTTCTCTGGGAAAATTTATTTAAGGGCACTTTTAGGGGAGTGGTGGGGTTATGTTTTTCTCTAAAGTGTTATCACAGTTGAATATACAACTCTATCATCCATAGAAAATTAATTAGAAATAAATAGATGGTCAAAATTCCGAGTTTGAAGGAAGTCAGTAAACCGGAATGCGCGTTTACTGAACAGTTTTTTTCAGTTTTCGACAAATTTCATTAAATTTGATACACAAACTATAAACATTGTCAATTATAATTTTGAGAACTGGAGTAAGAGAAAGTTGTATGAGTGTTTCACACCACATTTTTTTACTTTCTCCTACTGCTAGCTAGAAGGAAGTATTGTAATCGTGTCAAATTTTCGATATCGAGTTTTCACTGGAAATATCCGTTTTGAGATCCCCTGAGTCCAAAAAGGTGGTTTTTAGAAAATGGTCTGTGTGTGTGTATGTGAACAGCATAGCTCAAAAACGAAAAATCGCAGAAAGTTCAAACTTGATATTCCATGGGAATCTCCATGGTAACACCATGGGATCTGACAATACGTTACCAAAATTCCTCAACCGGAAGTACAACAATATTGATTTTTTTTATTCACTTTTTTGCACAAGGTATATGAACTAAACATACAATGAGCTACAACTTCTCCATGAAAATGCATTTAAGTGCACTTTTGGAGGATGTGTGGAGTTAGGTTTTCTTCTAAAGTGCTATTTCAGTTTATTATACAATTCTCTCATCTAAATAATATTAATTAGAATTAAATATGTTGCCAAAATTCTGAGTCAGAAAAATATCGGTTGACCGGAAGTGCGTTTTTTACTAAAATTTTTTTTTAGGTTTTTGCGGTTTTCTCAAAAACAGCTTCAACTAGTTTCTTTAAACTTACTGTATCAACTACACATATAAAGAGCTACAACTTTTATTGGTACATTTCTCCGAGAAAAAGGCATTTATGGTGGCTTTTGGAGGAGGGGGGGATGTTTCCCTCAAAAATTGCTATTATTACTTTTCGTTCTTTTTTTTTTAAATTTATTTTAGTTGATTATGCTACTCTATCACCTGAATAATATTAATTAGAATTAAATATGTTGACAAAATTCGGAGTTTAAAGAAAATCAGCTGAACGGAAGTGCGTTTGTACAGTTAAACAGTTTTTTTTTACAGTTTTCTGCAATTTTCTCCATAATGACAAGAGTAGAAAAGTGATTTTTAAAAAATACAGGCGAAATACACGTTTTCAGGTCCCCTGTGTTCGAAAAGTGGTTTTTATAAAATGGTTTGTAAGTGTGTGAACGGCACAATTTCAAAAACGAAAAATTACAAAACGTTCAAAATTGACATTCCGTTTGGGTTGTCACAAAGGAACCTGACAGGGCGTTACTTACCAAAATTACTCAACCGGAAATTCCACAACAATTTAAAAAAAATTGTATTTCATCAACTAATTTGGGGCGTCTAGTGAAAAAAATCTATTAATTAGAAAATATTTCAAACAATAGTACGATAATTTTTTCTTTTAATTCCCTTTTTATTTCCCATTTGTCACAACATTGCCCAAAACCGTTAAAACCATTAGAAGTACTATAAGCTGACTTGCTATTTACATCTAACATTTGTTGAGTCATTCATTGATAAAACATTTGCAAATTTAAACCATTCTATGTTATAAATTTGCACTTCTTTTCATTCTTGAGCTATTTTTATTACATACATAATAAATTGTATTGAATACATTAATTTTTTTCTATTGAATTATTTTACTGTTTGAACATAGAGTTTAGTTTATATTAATGTACGTAGCGCAGTCTACAAAGTATTGAAAGAATTGTTTATGCTTGGTTCCACTGAGCTGGAAAGCATCAGAGATATTTCTCGTAATAGGCTGCTTCTTTTTATGGTAATCGACTGGTTTGGCGTTCGCCCATCATCAGGATCTTTTGTCAAAACACGGTGATAACACAGACGTGCGCAGAGCAAATTAAGTTTATACACTGGAAATAGTAGTATAAAGAATATGTTTTTTAATTATATCCTTGTGTGAGTGTTTCACAACTGATTTTTTCATTCAGTTTATTGCAATTTTCCCCTTAAAACACCAGCGGTTTCTATTGAAGCTACACAACACACCCATATATATATATATATATGTATTACCAACGTTAAGAAACATTTTATCTGGCTCACCGATTACAAAATTTGTATTTTTGTATGAGAAATTCAAATTCAAAAATTTGTTGTAGTAGTAAACAGTATGAGAAATTTCACTTTTTGCAGTAAGAGAAAGAAATTGAAAAAGAGAAAAAAAAGTTGACAGCAGTGCCCATTTTCATTTTTAACGGCACTTGTTAAGTATAAACATTCAAATGTGTAGACATTTTCTCCCTTTTAAAGTTACGAGTGGCTAAAGTAGGAGCGAAGAGGGGGGGGGAGCACCCACATTAGATACTTTGGTGACTGGTGGAAGAGTGGCTGCCCGTCGGAGAAAGTTGGTACATGGTGACGAATATACTAAACTTACACACTCGCGCCTTATCATATAAGGGCGTGCGCGTGTGAACACATAGCGCACTGTCATTCTTTTCGCATTTCTAAACGCTTCATCACCCACAGATTCACATACGCATACACACTCACACACATCAAATACTGACTTAGTTACATATAAGTGTTGTACATATTTATGTATTACACTTTGTATATGGTGTCGTTGTCTCTGTGTGTGATGTGTGTGTGTGTGTGTGTGTGTGTGTGTGTGTGTGTGTGTGTGTGTGAAGCACCAGATGTTAAAACAGCTTTTTGTTAGTCAAAGCACGCAAATAATTATTACTACTACTTACCGATTCACAGTAAGCTTCACAGCTTCATCACGACATACATACACACATACAGACACACACACACACACAATGCAGACGTATCTACTATACGTACATATCGTTAAAACTCCCCCATTTCCCTTCTAAAGCTACACATTCTCTGTATCTCTCAAACTCATCATCTGTGTGGTGGTAGGTGGGTAGCGGGGAGGGGAAGGAAAAAAGTAATAAATAATCGGCCCACAGCTTAGTTAAGCTTTTTTATTTAAATTATTTTTTCTGCCAACTCCAGAATTTTTTCCATGAATTTTAA
This sequence comes from Triatoma infestans, assembly GCA_011037195.1. Taxonomy (NCBI): domain Eukaryota; kingdom Metazoa; phylum Arthropoda; class Insecta; order Hemiptera; family Reduviidae; genus Triatoma; species Triatoma infestans. The sequence continues at coordinate 3,500 of JAAEAF010001466.1, read as the reverse complement.
ACTCTCTACTCTTGCCAGCCCTTGGAAAATTAGTTCTTCCTGGACATATGTCTTTGTAAACGGTATATGTACATTCATTAAACTATGTTTAACCCTAATTGTATATGTTATATTTCAATTATTGTTGTACACACAAACATACACACACACACTAAAAAAAATGAAAACTGTCTAAGGTTTTCCAAGCGACTATCCTTTCCAGTTTTTCCATTCATGTATTCGTATTTGTATATATATAATTTCTTTTTTTTTTTTTGAAGCGCAGATTCCTCCATCACATTTTTAATTGTTAAATAAATTTATGCGATTATTTTTATCACTAGCATTAACATTAAAATTATCCTCACGTATTTTAATTTAAAAAAAATTGTCCTTATATTAAAATAAATATAAAAAAAAAAATCGTTGACCTATTTCCCATTGGAATATGAAGAAGCTTTTTCAGTAAGTTTCATGTGCACATTTTATTCATTCTTAGAAAGCTTTGTATCAAAAAAAGGAAATTTTATAAGACTCAAAATTAATAAATTTAAAATAAATTGTCACTTTATTTTTAAAATGTTAAAAGAAAAACAACAGAAACGAAATAGAAGCATTTAAACTCGTGACATATTTTATTTTAATTTGATATAAATGAAAGGAAAAATTAAACATATTTAAATTATAATCATATTAAATAACATATTTCTGAGAGTGATTTAATTATTTTTTTCAGTTTTTCATAAAGTATGGAACACTCAGAAGACTTTCTCTTACAGCCTTTGTTACAATCGTAATTGATCATTCAACTATCGTGGTTGTTCTCATGAAAAACACTTGAGTTTCCGCTTTGAGACCACGGTTTGAGTGGTATGCTAAAAATTTGGGACATTTCGCCCATATTGTAAGGAGCTTCAACAGGGACGTGTCGCCTTGAATGGTAATGAACCAAGGGCGGAGCCCTTCCAGATTTAGGCCTCGTCACTTGCCTGCCCGCTAATGGAAAAGAAAATTAAGTCCCACCCACTGCCTACAGTTAAGATGGTGTGGGTGCAAGATGTCGGTAGAAGGGAGGGCTCAGCCTCTGATCGACCATGGTTCTTGTCAGTGCTCCACTGCACATGACAAGCATTCAAGGCGATACGATCCGGTGCGAGCTCATAACAATATAGTGCAAACTTATGTCTTTTAGACAAACTTATTTGATAGCGATCGAGAAATTAGAGAAAAATGCCACAATTTTATATGGGAGCAAATAAGATGAACCCGCCTTATTAATTTGATAAACTCTTTGAATCGAATTTCAAAGAGTAGTTCTTAATTAACACACTCACACTGAACACGAGTATAAATGAAATCTCAGTCTATATAAAATCAGTCTTCACAACAAGTGTGCTGATATTCTTGGTAATTGGTTCTTGTACTTTATGAATACCAATGATATTTTAAAAAAAGTTTGTTTGTACTTACAGACCGTGTCTGTAGATTTTGCGACATATGCAACTGTTGTACGGATATGCAACTCGCAAGCCGAACGCTCAACCCATTTCAAAGGAAACAAACAAACTTCTTCAGTGTTTACCAACAACAAGTTGTCGATACACATCTTCGTGCATCTCCAGATCATAATGATTATATGATACCACCATTAGTGTCATTATTATCTTACCACTATAATAATAAGCTCCGAACAAATTTTCCTTGGTCATCTCAGGATATTATACAATCAATTTAAGTACTCGGAACACACAGTTTAAGGAAGACAATTAAGAATAAGTTCATCAAGAAGTTATCAATCATGGACCAATATGACCCTTAGCCTGAGTAGGAACCAGATCTCTCTGGTGACGGGGCTATTTACGGGTCATGGTAGGTTCAGGAAGCATCTGCACAAGGTAGGGCTAATAAGCGCGGATCCCTTGTGCAGATTATGTCAGGAGGAGGATGAGCCCCACACCTGAGGCCTGAGGAGATAGTAGCGCAAAATGATCTGGTGCTGAAAGCCCTGAAACTCCTTAGGGGGGGTGGGTTCACCTACTAGAGACCACCGGGTATGGCACAATAAGCCTCGCCTGGCTGCAGTGCCGGGGTATAGCCCACCCGCGGTTGTTAATAGTAATAATATCAATCATGAAATTGTCTCGCCTGTTTCTCTAAGCCTCATCTAAGTAAATATGTGTTAATTTATGTCCAGTAATAATATTTGGTTGTCTTTAATTGCCCACTGCTTTGACCATTACATTAGATTTGAAGATAATTATTTCCATTTGCAAATATAATACATATTAGAATAAGCTTTTTCAATGTAAAAATAAATAAAAAATTGCAATCTGTAAAAATTCCATGTAACCCACTGAATTTTAAACTAAACCAATTCATTTTTAACAAAACTTTTTTCAAAGACAACGACCTATTTTGGTGATACCCAATGAAATTTTTTTAAGTTTTTTTTAATTTTAATTAAAGAGTAATCGCTCCATTAAATTAAGCTAGATAGACATATAGGATAGCGGTGTTTTATCAAGCGATGTTTATCAAGTCTTGATAATCAATCATTACTCGGTTACCTTAATTAAAAAATACCTGTCAAAGACGAGTGTGCTTCCTGTCTAGATTGAAAAATAAGGAAGCGTTTTTCATTAACAAGGTTTTCCAAAAAAAATTCTTTAATTTTTTTTTTTTTTATAAATTGTTTACTTTAATTATTACATGAGAGGAAGTGGATTATAAAAAATTGCATACTTCCTATATATAAATATTTTATTTTCTTTAGCTTGCAAAAAAATGTAATGAGAGAACACTGTCCGGAGGCCGGCAGTGCACTGACAAGGCTCCGGGCGCCAATGACAATAGATGTTGATACGCATTAAATTAAAAAAAAAAGTCTGGTGTGAAACATTCACACAACTTTCTCTTACTCCCGTTCTCAAAATTATAATTGACAAATTTTATAGTTGTGTACCAAATGTAATGAAATTCGTCAAAAACTGGTCAGTAAAAGGCACTTCCGGTTTACTAATTTTCTTCAAACGCGGAATTTTGGACCTCCATTCATTTCTAATTAATTTTGTTTGGATGATAGAATTGTATAATCAACTATGATGGTACTTTAGAGAGAAACATAACCCCACCTCTGCACTAAAAGTGTCCTTAAATGAATTTTTCCAAAAAATATTTTAAATGAAAGTTGTAGCTCTTTGTATGTGTAGTTGATATACCTAGTATAAAGAAAATCGTCGGAGCAATTTTTAGGGAAATCGCAAAAAAGTAAAAAAAAAAACTAGTAATGTGGTACTTTCGGTTGAGGAATTTTGACAGATAACGTACTGCTAGATCCCGGAAAATCAAGGTTCAACTTTCTACGGTTTTTCGTTTTTGAGCTATGCTGTACACATACGTAGATACACACACACACAGAGATACACACTCCTTTTTTGGACTCAGGGAACCTCAAAACGGATATTTCCGTGAAAACACGATATCGAAAATTTGACACGATTACAATACTTCCTCCTACTAGG
>JAAEAF010001465.1:0-87959 GCA_011037195.1 Triatoma infestans | reverse complement strand
TCAATCAATCAATCAATTCTTTATTGCTTTTAAGATAAATATCTTACAGCAAGGGTTGAGTCTTTTACAAAAAGATATTATATAAAGAAAAATTATAAAATAATACAGTACCAAAAGAGGCAAAATGAAGTACATTCTTCTTATGAATAATAACAATAAGAAATACAGAACCAAAAGTATTAACTATGATAAGATTAGTGTCCAATGTAAAATAAAGAAAATAACTAATCAAGTTTGATTAAGTTCTTTAACTTTAATGACTTTTGTACATAATGAAAAAGATTATTGACTTTAGTATGAGACTCTATTACTAGTAGGTTAGATAGAGATTCATCATTTAATGGGTTTGAAATATAAATCGAGAGATATAACTGTCTAAAGTGATTTAACGTGGGACAAAATAACAGGAACTGACCTATGCTGTCATTATCAGATTTACATAAAGGGCATAACTGATCAGGATCAAATCTGTATGTTATATTATTAAGATAAATTCTACAAAACTTGTCACTAAACAATCTTAATTGGGCACATACTCTTAGCTTATTAATATGGCACTGTAGTGAAATATAAGGTTCTCCGAGTCCCAACGTACTTATATTTCTAAATACTCGATTATATGATGATGAGATTACCCTAGATACATCTTTAGATATCAAATTATTTTTAAATGACTCTAATAGACTTGGAAGAGAACGATACCGTAGCTGAGGATCCTGGGCATTCCAGATGTCATCAGCTCCTACTTCTAACAAGTAAGCTCTGACCATATGATACCAGTTAAAAGGGATCTTACTATTTTCAAAAAGTTCTAGCAACCTGCAGTAACAGATTTTTGGTAGCCGATCACTAGGCATTAATAGAAGTTTGAGCCACCATCTTAATAATTGTTTAAAAATTCTTAACTTCAAGTGAACTCTTCCTGTCTCTAATCGGACGTATGCGTCGGGCGTAGAACGTGGAAGGTGTAGAAGTGATTTCAAAAATCTAATCTGTATCCTTTCAACTAATTCGTCATACAGAGCGGCCCAAACCTCGGATCCATACATCAGGACATTTGTGACTAGACTATCAAAGAGGTATATCTTGGATTGCCAAGTATCACTCTTAATTGAATTTAGAATATTTAGGACAATAGGTATAGAATGGGAGCTTTTAGTGACAAAATGGACTGCGGAACGGGCAAATTTACCAGAAAACGAAAAGGGAATTCCTAGATAAATGAATGTCTTCTGAATTTCTAGGGCAGAGCCTTCGAAATAGAGGTCTTTAATATTTGAGAGTTTCCCACTTTTTTTAAAAGGAACAATTACGGTTTTTTTATTATTAACTTTTAAACCATTTTCGCGACAATAATTTTCTAAAATTCTTAATTTCTTTTGAACGTCTTGCCAGGAATATCCAATAATAGCCAGATCGTCGGCGTATAAAAGCATGAGCAAGTCCCGTGAAGAACAATGCCAATACCCTGCGCTCCGTTACAAGTGAAATACTCCACTAAATTTGCTATATAAATATTGAATAGTAATGAGCTTAATACTTCACCTTGCAGTACGCCAGATGAGACACCAATTTCCCGAGACTGCCCAGAGTTACCACTAATGAACATTCTCGCAGAATCGTATAACTGTTTAATAAGTCTAATGGCTTTTGTACTCATACCCACCTTGAATAGTTTCAACCAGAGGAGGTCGTGCGGCACAGAGTCGAAGACACGTCTGAAGTCAACAAAAACAACAGGTACCTAAGGTTCTCTTAGTGGCCGTAGGAAGCGCTGGCGGCGCTCCAGATTTGACTGGAATAGTCGAGAGAAGTCTGGAATATTCTCTACTGGTATAAATAGAGGGACCACAGAGAGTTGAGAGAGTTATCCAGTTACAAACGAAGTTACAAGTTTGTGAAAAGTGTACAAAAGTGAACAAAGTGATGGGTGGTTTAAAGTGTGAAATAATTATTATTAAGCGTTGTATTTAGTAATTTATTGTGTATAGCAATAAATTGGTGTTTTCTTTATTGAAGTTTAGAGTATTTTATCTATACGAACCCACTTAAAACTAGTTGCAGTAGCTAGTTTAGAAAGGAAAAACATTAGAATATATATATATATAAATAAAATTTCTTTGTGTTAGTATAGAAATGTGTAGATTCTTATTACCTGTTTTTAAAATAAGAGTGGGTTGAACATAACAAGTGCGTTGAACATTACTCACGATCTTACAAACGAACTTACCCGTCATTTGCCATTCCACATTGCCCTGTAACGTTACTCATATTCGATATTTTTACTTAGTAAGAGAAGTATTGTAATCGTGTCAAATTTCCGATATCGAGTTTTCACCGGAAATATCCGCTTTGAGGTCCCCTGAGTCCAAAAAAGTGGTTTTTAGCAAATGGTTTATGTGTGTGCGCGTATGTATGTGAACAGCATAGCTCAAAAACGAAAAACCGTAGAAAGTTGAAACTTGATATTCGTTTAGGTATCACCCTGTGATCTTGACCTTACGTTTTTGTCAAAATTCCTCAACCGAAAGTACCAACTTTACTAGTTTTTTTTTTTTTTTACTTTTTTTTGCGTGATTTTCCGCAAAACAAAACAATCTGTTCTGTGAACGCGCTTCCGGGTAACCGATTTCTAAAACTTGGAAGTCTGGCAATATTGCTAAGTACACATCAATATTATATGGTGGTACAGAGTGGAACATTATACTGAAGTATTGTACTTTAAGAAGAGAAAGAGTACGCTACTGTGGCCACACAAAAAAAAATCAATTATTCCCGGGGGAAATGTTTCAAGAAAGTGAAGATTTCAGGGTATAGACACATCGTCATCTCATGAATCTATTGGTGCGCACCCACAATAAGTGTTATCCTTTGCAGTTATGTTTTAATTAGGACTCAGTAGTCTGGACATATAAAACCCAAAAGATGTTAAAAAAACCAGCAGATTTTAGAATCATCATGGCCGCGCCATTTTGTGAACCCTGATATGACAAATATTAACTTTGAACTTTCTGTGAGTGCGATTTTTCGTTTTTGAGTTTAGGCTGAGCACACCCAGACCAATTCCATAAATACGGATATTCGTTTCTGGACTGTCCGACCTAAAGTCATCGAATATTGACTCGAATATCAATTATTTACAAAGTTATTTTCTCCTGTTATCACGGTTAAATTTCGTTAACCTGATTATTGCTAGTTTTTTAGTATTTTATGTAAAATAATAATATTTATTTTTGAAAAAGTAATTTACATGGATAATATATACAAAATATACTAGCAATGGCTTTAGCCGTCTGCCAGAGTTCACTGCAAAAGTAATTAATTATTTTCTTCTTCTAACTAAACAAATTAAACTACAAATAGATAAATCAAACCAGTATAATAAAATAAAAAGGTAAAAAAAAAATTAAAAAAAAAATCAAATAAATAAATAATTAATCCAAAAGGATAAATGAAATAAAGAGTTATTTAAAAAAACAATAATTACAAACAAATATACAAAAATGAAAATCACGCCTAGAAAATACAAACTGAGATATAAAAAGGGAATTAAGAAACAAAAAAAAAGAGAAAAAAAGAAAGAAAGAGAGAGAGAAAAAAAAATAAGGCTACACAACAACTAATTAGAGTCAGTTATCCAACTATACCTAACCTTCCAGGCATGGCGGGCGAACTGGAGCAAAGGACGAGGATGTTCTTGGCCTGATAAAAAAGAAATTACATCAGCTCTCGAAATGAGAGCTTATTAAAATAAATTAAACGAAATTCTGCCAAAAGGGGGCATTCTCCAAGGAAATGATACTTATCTTCCGGCCTACCAGAATTACAAAGTTGACACCTTTCCAGATCAGTGTCTCTTTCGAGCCAAGGTCTGAAATTCAAGTATAAAAGTTCACCCCTTAGTTTAAATAACCAGCGCACTTCATTTGAAGGAAAGATCGTGCGATTATGAGGCTATAACCTGGTCCCTATACTCACTTAATAGAAACCTATATAAAAGGAATCTGTCTGAAGCAACCGCACGACTCACAAACTGTTCGAGAAGAGCTACACAAATCTTAAGATCTCAAAGGAAAAAGCTGGCTACCCCACTTCGAAAGATCGTCTAAACTACCGTTAAATTGGCAAGAATATTTTCGTGATAGTGTGAGCCAGTGCTTAAACCAGTAAGATCCTCCCTTTATCACCTCAAGCGCCACCTTCTTAGGCAGTCTGTAATCCGGGAGAGAGAGTATCTTGAGGCAATATTTAAGATGTAGATGAAGTGTGAAGCACTCCAGAGGTTCCATAGCTGTTTCTATTGCTAACATATAATTAGGAAAGGATGAAGGTAGGGAGAACAATTTCCTGATGAAAAATCTCTGAAATTCTTCCAGACATCGTACGACTGAAAACCCCATACCTGGGCTCTGTAGCACACAACTGCACGCGAAATACTGCCGAACACCCGGTACTTGGAGCTTAAAGGTACATTTCTATTCAGAATGAAGTTTGACCAAACTCTGTTTATGCCTATTTTTGCTTGTGATACTCTGTCTTCTAGGTGGGGAAGGAAGGAAAGACGAGGAGTCAAAACTACTCCAAGGTATTTATATCTGTTTGACCATCCACCACTCCACATCTACGTCCAAGGCGTTGCAAGAGCAGTTGTGGCACGGCTACAACAGGGACAAGCGCCCATTTATCCCAGGCACACTGGGAAGCATCAAGACCTATGGGAGGAGCTGGAGGCGGGCCCGATTTTGGGCCTGCCTACTGATATAATGACTCCTAGGTATGACTTCCAAAAACCCTTCAAAGTCTTGATATTAGACAGAGGGGCATGGAAGAATGGGCCGCCAATTACAGGCGAATCTATGTGGTACACGGACGGGTCCAAGATGGGTGACGGAGTGGGAGCCGGCGTGTACGGGGCTCATCCGAGATGTAATATCTCGGTCAGCCTGGGAAGGCTAGCTACGGTCTTTCAGGCGGAGCTAGTCGCGATTATTATCTGCGCCGCCGAAATAAGAAGACGGGGAGTGCATAACTCCAGAGTCGTCATTTATTCGGATAGCCAGGCTGCTCTGCGGGCAATTGACTCGTGGGAGATCAGCTCAAGGCTGGTGTGGGACTGCCTAGGGATTAGTAGCCATAATAAGGTCTTCCTGGTTTGGGTACCTGGGCACTCGGGTCACAGAGGCAATGAGACGGCGGACCGCCTGGCCCGGGAGGGTTCAATGAGAACGCTTATCGGGCCGGAGCCGTTCTGCGGTGTCTCAAGATGCCTCAGGGGTGCATCCATTAAGCTATGGATGCAGGACCGATCAAGGGAATGGTGGGTCAAAACTCCAGGCCAGAGACAGGCGAAAAAGTTTATCTATAGCTACTCGCCCAAGCTAACTGCAGAATTACTCCAACTAGGCCGGGTGGCCATAAGGATAGCAGTTGGCATTCTCACTGGCCACTGGAGATTAAATAAGCACATGCATCGCATGGGCCTGGCAACGGATAGCCTGTGCAGGTTTTGTCAGGAAGAAGAGGAGACGGCACTGCATGTGGTATGTCAGTGCGAGGGGCTGGTCTGGCTAAGGTACCGCCTCTTTGGTAAAGAGAAGCTGGTGCCAACAAGCCTCAGCCAGGGCCCTCTCTCGAACCTATTAAGTCTTCTAAGGCAAGCAGGACTCGAGAGGGTGCTCTGATGGCGGGTGCTCTGATTGACCACCTGGGAGCCCCCCCCCAATTCCACAGTTCGGTTAAGGACAGGATAGGGGGAGGGTCTCCAACTAGGGGGGTGCCACAATAGATCCTTGGGGTGTCGCGGTGGCGTAGGCTGAGTAGCCATTCCCCCGGTAGAATCTATCTATCTATCTATCTGTTGACCACCTCAATTCTTTCACCCTTATATGTCCACTTTTCCGAAGAAGCAAACCTGTCGCCTTTTCGAAAAATAATTATTTTCGACTTCTGTAAATTGAAGTGATAACCTGTTATCACGGTTAAATTCGTTAACCTGATGTATTGAATAGTTTTGTATTTATGTAAAAGTATAATATTAACGTAGTAGTATCTATAAAACAGTTAGATATGCATCTTTATTACATGAACTACCAGCTCATATATTATTTCTGATAACCATTATTCTTTTGATTAGTTGAATTACAAACTTGTCCAGAAGAGTGGTTATGGTGTTAAGATTATAGGTAGCTCTTTATATGTGTGATTGATATACGAAATTTAAAGAAAATCGTTAAGAGACGTTTTTAAGAAAATGGCAAGAAACTGAAACATCTATTCAATAAAGTTGTTACTTTTGGTCGATCGATTTTTGTCAAAATTTTGTCACATCCCCATGGTACGCACCTAAACCCAGGTGTGGCCAACCTTTTATAGTTCATGCGTCAAGTTTTTTCATTTTTTAGTTACAATACGGTAATAATAGACAATTTTAACAGTTTTAAATAAAATGATTTCATATAAAAAGAAAAACATAAAAGATATATTATCATATTAATAAGCTTATGAAATTGTTTTCCTTTTGCTAAGTTTTTAATATTTGGTGTTAACGAGATCCAAAGAGCGAAGAAGCAGACATTAAATGAATCAAAAGTTAGTTACTTCGCACCTAGGCCAGACTAAGGAGGGAGAATTCTATTCATATATATATATATATATAGAGAGCGATAGCAGATCAGTTGAGGAGAGTTTTACGACAGTTTTTACAACACTATCTACTTACTTTCTAATTATTCAGCCAGTCTGTCTCTTTATTATTCTCTCACTACTTAACTTCTATTTAACTGTAAAGTCCTTGCAAATTTGTGTGTTCTATTTATTATACAGTGTTCAGCATATCATCTAGTTAACCATTTCTATCCTAAATTCAGTTTTACATTTAGGATTCTCACATCCATTATATTTGAAGTTAAATCATTTATAGAAATAATTAAAAAAGTTTTTTCAAATATGAATCAGTCAGTCACGACCCTACTTCGTCCATATGAAAATTTTCGCATCTGTATCTTGTTCCAAAACGACACATTTAACTCTGAGCGAATTTTGTATGGTTTTTTTCGGCACCGTCGAAGATTTTTTTGTTGACTAAGTAAAATGGAAGTTATAAATGTAAGTATACAGTCTTCTTTTTCGGTAAAAATCGCTTAAGCGATTGTTAAGCAAATGCTGTAATAATTTAATTTTCTCAGTATATTCTGTAAAGTTGCCATTATTCAACAGATTCACTATTTCTTCTTTTTCAAATATGGTAATTTACTTAAATCCCCGTTTGTCAAACTGGGAGACGAATAGTTTTAATTTCATTTTGAATATACTGATATCATTCACTAAACTAGGAAACAATAGTGTTTCTTACCTTACAGTTCCATTAAATCGCCATAGGTTGGCTGGCCATTCCTGGCCTAAACGAAATACCAAATATATCAATAACAAGTTTTTTACACACATTTCTGAACTCAGACACATTTTCTGATTTTTTCGGACTTAGGGGAACCTTAAAACTTGATATTTTCATTGAAACGAAAAAGTGACACTTCCTCTTATAAACAGAAAAAGAAAGTAAGAAATGGTTTAAAGGTGATTTGATTAAGATAAAAAAAATAAAATAACAAAGTTGGCTTGGAATAGTTTATTTTATAAGATTTTTAATTTTTTTTGTTTCTTATATTGTTTTTATTTATTTTTTAAATATATATATTTATATATTTAAAACAGTTCATCAGCCTTATAAGAAATAAAAACAAAGTTTTGGTAAAAATAAAGATCACTTTTTAAAAAAGTGGCCATTTAAAAAAAATAATAATTTTTTTTATTAATGAATTTATTCATTCATTAAATCGAATATCAACTTTATAAAATACTGATAAGTGAAAAATAAAAAAAGAAATTACAAATACAAAAAAAAATAAAATAAATCACTTGGAATGAAAAATTAAAAGGAATTCTTACCTTTTAATTTAAATAAATCCGGGTTTATTTACTTATTTATATATATAATCTTCCTGCTTCCTCATTTTTTTTGTTTTTTAAAAATCTATTCTACAGTTTTTTTTTATTTACAATTTTAGGAAACATGACTTATATATTTAACATGGCACTCTATTTCTTTTTATTTTATTTATAGATTAAAAAATAAAAGAAAATCATGCAACTCTTATTTTTTTTTTTTGTCAATATATAAGGTTGGCTTAAGTTTTTGTAGAATCAACAAGTTTTCTAATAAACTATTACATCTTATAAAAAAGTCTGAAACGACATGTTCCTATAGAATTTTTCTATATAAAATCTAAAATATAAGTTATATTTTCCTTTTGATGTTACAGAAGCTCGCTATATATATATAGAGCAACCTTAAGTCGTATATTATAATTAAACAATAAAACAATTCAGTGGTCAATAATCTTGCAAGCGAAGATTTAGGTTTCCGATTAGACTGAGCAGGAATGCCAAGTTTTCCTTGACGGCTATGCCAATTTGTGCCGTGGTGATTTGATGATGGTAACTGAAATATCATTAATAAGTCGTCATTTTTTTCCGTTAGTCAGTATTTAGGTAATGTACTCCAAGACTTGAGGCTATGTTATATATCTTTGGAGGACCAAGGATTTTTCTGTTGGAGTTTTATTTTACCCCCTTAGTCATCTTCAAATTCTGGGTTTTAGGGCACCGTGAGGAAACTCGCCAATCACCCGGTTCTGGAGACAAGGAAATCCATTTCATAGATGTTGTTCAAACATAGCATTGCAGTATATAGTGAAGAATGTAGACATAGCAACAATCAAGCAGGAACTAAGTTAGAATCTTGGAGGGATAAGCCAAGAAGCATGAACTGGCGTGAACAAAGAAAAAGTATTGAAAAAGCGTGGACAAAAAGCATTGAACGAAATGATCAGTGCATTTAGGTTCTAGATGCAATATTCAATAAAACAGCCGAAGACTGTGCAGGTCCAATACCGCTAGAAAGCGATTGAAATAAAACTCATTCGGCCAAGTCCGACTTATTTATAGCAGTGAGTCTTACAAAAGAAATGGTACAAGCTCAGTCGTTTTAAGAGGAAGAATGATAAGAATATTTATAGAAGCGATTGTGGAAAAATGATGAAAGTAAAGCAAGCAGGAACAGGTGTAGGTAACTAACAGAACTGTTTCAGGGCTTTTTTTTTTTTTTTTTTTTTTTTTTACTACGCCTGTGAACCGGTGGCGGGGTGTGCCATTCGGAATCGCGCTGCCCAGTAAAGTTTGGACATGGTTGTCCACTTGTCCATGTTCCTGCTTAAAGAATTTCTTATGCCCACAAGTCCGGGACATGTGTCGAGGTGGAAGCCGGTCATCTCGTCAATTTGACAAAGAGAACATGTTGCAGACACGGCTATCCCGATTTTGAACAGATGCCTTTGTAGGTAGTCATGTCCAGTAGTTAACCTGGAACATGCTACAGCATTCCTCCTTTCCACATTAGTCGGAATGCGCTTCGACTTCACTTGCAAGTGTTCCCACTGTTCCCTGCCGCTTGCTGACGATGGCAGTTCTGGTTTCCTCCGCCACTGCATAGCCGTCGCCTATAGGGGCCTAGTTTTCGAAAATAGAAAAATAATATTGAAGTATACGGGGCACATATATCGTAAAGGAGAAGAAATAAAGCATCTTCGATCACATGCAGAAGAATATGATGGAGAAGGGGGCCAACGCTCTGATGAAGATAACGGTCATAACATTCTGACATTAGTTTGAGCACTCAAACCCTGGACATGTTGGGTAGAACAAAACCGTGGACAAGCTGACTAAAGACCATCTCGAGATAACATCTTTTGATTAAATCGTCCATAAAAAAAAAAACCATGGATATTCAGATTTTGTATAGAATAGATCGCCAGGGCAAATGGACAGGAAAACTCTATATAAAGAGAAATCTCCCACCTAGAAAAAGAATTCGAAAGGAAAAACCATGGCCCACTGGCTGGTCAGATCTGACAGGTTAATGCGAACTCAAAAACGCTTGAATCCACTTGGCTTGAGTGACCAAGAGCTATAGTAAGTCATTGAGTCGGAAGTACTGGAGTGAACGGGCCTAAGGGTAGTCTTCGTTTAGCGAATACCATAATCTACCTGACAGGCCTTATTAAGGGTTTAAGGACCATTTTGTGGACCCGAATACAGTACGAGTCCTCTGGTCCTAGGCAGCAGAGCCGTCAGCAAGCAATTTTGTGACAAGCAGTTGAAACATAGAAGAATAGAGAATTGGAGAAACACCATAGAGAAACGGAGGGGTCTCTCCAGGCTAAAAGATTGAAAAGATATAAGTGAAGGGATCTTGATATATCTTCTTTCCCTGAGTAAAATTGGCAATCCTGGTAGGTGTATTGACTAGGGCATGGCTTGGGTAGCTAATCATTTAAACAAAATAGGCATGACGTCTAGCGCTTTGTGTCGATGATGTGAGACTTGTGAGATGGAGCCAGGGAAACGGTGTACCACTACCTAGATCAGGCAGCACTCTCAATAGAATGCTTGGGAGAGTTACAGATTAAAGATATTGTAAGATATTCTAGTCTGACCGTAGACTGCTGGGAAGACTTCTTAGGAGTGGTTTGAAGAGGGAATAGATAAGAGCCATATTAGCTTAGAACCTACGCTTTCGGGTACCCATTAATAAGGCTCAAGAATAGTATGCTATAAGCATTGTAAGAAGTATCACTAAAGATCCTATGAAGAGCACAGATTCTCAATAAAGGGCCCCAAAAATTATACAGAACCTTCAGCTTCTATAAAGAAATGAATCCAGAATTATATCTATGCGATTTAATGCGCAACTAATTTTTTGCTCCGAAATAAAAAAAAAAAAGAAATTATTTTTTTTTCGAAATTATACTCCTGGTTGGTTTACTATTTAGAAAATAAGAATTAGATTGCAATATATTTAGCAGAATTTTCTTAAATTCTAAATCAGATCAATTTATACTAAAAAGATATTCTATAATTTTTATACAAGTGGACTACTAAAATTTCAAAAAAATATATATAAATGTTTTCACGTAATTCTGAGATCAATTCAGATATCAATTTAAATTCTATCAATTACAAAACAAATTCTTTAATTAAATTATTGAAAGATTTTTATGGGGGAAGGGGCTAAGATTAGAAGTTTAAGAATTATTAGCCTAGAGTGGCAGTTAGGCAAAGTGGTTACAAGAAGCAAACTATGATATCGAGTTACACAAAATAAATAAAAGTAAAAATAATTAATAAAGCATACGGATATTTGAATGAACACCGGTTCAAAACAATACTGATTTATCTTGCAAGTAAGGTATTCTAAAGCCAAATCCATAGCCAATTTACAACTTCTTTTGTGGTTCCCTCAAGTTTGTATATATTATCGTCCTATAAGTACAAGAATATGATGTGGGAAGTTAATATATGTGATAGGTAAGCCTGGTGATGCACTAAACCCAAAGTTATACATCTCCAACAATATTTGCAAGCCAAATAATGTGTGACTTGGGAGATGTCAGTGCAGTAACAAGTGGATTAATCTGTAATGTTAAACCGGTATAATCAAGGGATAAGAAGTGGCTATATTTTAGATTCATCTTCTAAGCAAGGAGAAGATCGTTCTGGTTTTGTTAATGTCTGCCTATGGGAAAATATATTTTAAAAAATAAAAGTTGGATTTCTGCAACGAGCTTCTGAAACTTCAAACAATATTTTTAATGACATATATAGATTATATATTTAAAAAAAAAAGAGAACACGTCGTTTGATTTTTTTCTGTAACAGTTTTTGAGAAAAATTCCTCCTGATCCTATAAATCCTTGGCTACCCTGTATATACATAAATATAAATATATATAAAATGTATATATATTATATATATTTATATTAAATAAACCAATTTACTACAAATGTTCCATAAACAATATAGTTTTTTCATGTTTGCCTTTCTAAATATTTATAGAATATTTATAATTTTGATATACTTTATATAAATGTATAGGTATATCATTTTGATTTATGTACAATTTTTCTTATAAAATAATGTATTTGTTTTCCTTCTTCTTTTTTTTTTTTCTTTTTAAATATTTTTTCATATCATTAATTTTTTTTTACAAAAAGACAATAAAATTTCAATATTATACAAAATTACACATTGTAATTACAATTGGATTTTTTTTTTTTTTTTAAACAATTATTCTAAAAACAAATAAATGATTACTATTATTTTATTTTTTCCAAATTAAAATGATATCAAGTAATAAAAAATCTTTTTTTGTACTTGAGAATTTTTTTTTTTTTTTAAAGTACAAATATGATAAAATATTAATGTTAAATCAGTGAACAATATTTATGAATAACTATGATATTAATAATAATAATAAAGCTTAAGAAAAATAATGTAAAAAATAAATTATTTGTTCCTATAAAATATTTTAAAAGAAAATTAAAACGAGAGCACTTTTATTGCGGTTTAGGCGTTATTATGATCAATTGTAGTATATATATATATATATGTATAAAATTTTTTTTGTTTTCAATAAAATTAAACCTAGTTGGCAAAATTGTGCCTATCGACATCAAATTAATAAAAATGGTGCTTGAATAAAAAAAAAAAGTAAAAAAAAAAAAAAAAAGAATAAAGGTCGATGAAACACAGACAATAGCAAAAGTGATGGTTGCGCTCACAATGGGAATATTCTATCGAGAATTAAAAAAAAAATTAATTAAGGCAAATTAAAAAAAAAAAAAAATGATGAATGCGGGAATACAAAAAAGATATTTTTATTTGCGCTCTAAGGAGCCTTCCGCAGCAAGCTTCTATATGATGCATCACCAAGTCTCCGATCTGATGTGTGTTACTCCTCTGAATGTTGCGAATCTTGTCCATTTTATGCAATAAAAGGAACCAAATATTTTAATCTTTTTTTAAAAAAAAACAAAACAAAAAAAACATTCATTCCAAGGTTAGAAGAATGTATGGTTTAAAACACGAAGAAATTTCAACTGCTTTTACATTCACTGAGATGATTGAGGCGTACTATTCTTGAAAGATTATGGAATAGCAGAATTGATTGTAGAAAAAAAAAAAATCGATTCCTACATCCACTCTTAAGCCTACATGACTTTTTTATCCTTTCCTCAAAATGAAGACATTTTATGGAAAATTTATATTTATTTATTTTTTAATTTTTTGAAGAACTACGAAACATGACCTCACCCAGTCGAAGACAATTATATCTCATACAGTATTGTAAAACAAATTAAGATTATTTAATTTCAATGAACTCAACACTGAGCTTTCTAACATTTTTTTTTTTTAAATTCAGGTGTCTCCTAAATTATTTTTATTTATTAATTAAAAATAAAATTTTAACTAATATTTTTGATTTTTTAAACAATGTATACTATTCGGTTGTTTCTATAGAAAATCTGCCTTTAAAAAAAAAAAATAAAATAAATATTGGTTTTCATTTTCCAATATTATTGAAAAAATAAAGTGCGATAATTAAAAAGTACAACCAAAATAATTTTTAAAAATAAAAATTTAATTTTATGCTTTTCAAAATAATTGGTTATTTTTTTTTCCTTTCTCAAAAAGAAAAAAAACCTTAGATAGAGGATCTTTATGTACCACATGCTTTTATGTATAGTTTAGCTGATTTAAAATAAAATAAAAATGTATAAACTGCTTTTATTTTTGGAAAAATAAAATAATAATCCTTTGCAATCAATCCTTAACAATAGAAAATTGTTACCAAAGAAATTTGAAATTTTACTTTTTTTATAAGCATCTAAAAGAGTGCAATAAATGGAATCAAAATGCGAATTTTACTGTCTTAAGCGACTAATATACAAATTCTCTAAATCTTTTTCGAGCTAAAATACTTCGAAATAAAAAAAAAGGCATATATATCAAAGGCAAACTATGGATAATTTGACTCATATTGCTTCGTTCTCTGTTAATTTTTAATTGCTTCTAATATAAAAAAAAATTTGACACGATTACAATACTTCCTCTTACTAGGAGTAAGAGAAAGTAAAAGTCATATCAATATTACCTATTCTTTTTTATTTTCATTGAGTACACGAATGATGCAATAGTGTGAACAATTTAATGCATCATTTTTTTTTTCTTTTTAAATTAGTTTTCAATCTGTTCTAAACCAGATATAAAAAGGACACTAGAATAAGATTAAAAATGGCCAAGAACAGGTAAACGACATCGTATCACATGAACCTATTACAAAATTAAATCGGGTAGAAACGAATAATATAAAAGGAGAGGAAAAATAATGAAACTGTTAAGTCAATGAAAAAAGCTGAACAGTATTTACTATAGATGTGATATATGAAAGGGGTTATTTTTTTGAAAAAAATTAAGGCGAGTTTATTTATTTCAGTTATCGTGTATAATAGTATGCAGTATTGAATCAAGATGTGGATATATAAAACGTTCAACCCCCGCTGGATCCGTCCAAGATAGATGAAAAGCTTTTCTATATGTGAAAACCAAATTTAAAAAAAAAAAAAAAAAAAAAAAATCTAAAGAATCTAGAAAATGAAGAACGTCTTGGGGTGGGGGACATAGGATCAACCTGGAACTATATATTTTCTTAAAAGAGCCGTCTCTTATTTCCTGGCAGAAGTTGGAACAACACCCTGAGATGGACTAGGTTCATATGGGCCATTAGAAAACCTATTCTAACCAAATTTAGTGGTGTCAAATAAGGTCCAAAATGATATGGGCGCAGAAAGCACAGCTTTGGATGCTACATGGAACAAGCCCAGATGTATATGGTGCATGTTCTAAATTAAGACGAATGGTCGATAGGATAGAAGACAGGACTTATATCATTAAATTTTACGTCATGGTGGGGGGGGGGGGGTAAAAAGCCAAATCAGCTTGATTGGTATTAGTATGGAAAAAAAAATTGAGTGAGGATACATCACATCTGCAATAAAATAATCTTACCCAGCGTTTTATTCTTTTTTTCAAGCACCTACCTTCTTCATCAGTTTGTGTAAGAGTTTAACATTCTACAATGAATGGATTGTGAGATGAGTACAGCTGAATGATCTCAAGGACGGGACAATTTGTTTTTGCTTGGCAATTACAATGGTAATGATCTTTAGTCTGGAGGAAGCAGAACTCAATGTGGACCAATGAGTTGGTCCCGGCAATGTATTGAGAAGGCTGCTGACGCCCGTGACCATAGTTGTTAATCGCGCCTTAAATAAAAAAAAAACTTTTTACTTGCAATAATAATCTTCTTCAATGTGGTTTCTAGTTGAGATTTTAAATCAACACTGGCAAGAACCGCAGTGGAAGGTAGTAGGAAGGACGTGACATCCTCCCACTATCCCGTCCCCGAAGATATATTCTTATCTTATTTAGAAAACCTGTTACTTTCTCTTTATATCGAGTATTCTGCAAAGACATTGTGAAACAGAACGAAAATCTGCACTTGCATTGGATTAAAATTGGATATGCGAGGAATTTCGAAGTTAACAAAGCCCTTGGCCCAGATAAATCTGCCGCAAGGAAGGCAACATAAATTGGGTAAAGATTCGCTGAAATATAGGAATTATTTGTCTGTGGGGAGGAACCAAACCCTAAGCTATCCATAGCCCCACTAGGCCCATATAACTACCCCAAGAAAAACAACAACAAACCGGGTCTAGAACAAATATTCAGACCCGGATCTAATCCATCTAAGATTCGCCGCTGTCCGAACACATCGAACAATAATCTTAAAGGGGAATAACCTAAGCTCTTCCACAAACATCCTGTTCCGACCAATTGTCCTAAATCTAAGAAATAGAGGAAAGTAAAAGAAATAAAAAAATATTAGAATTAAGTTACATAAATAGGGACGAGGCCCTTAATCTACCTGAGAATCTGTTCAGAGAAAAAATGCAAGAAAGAATGAAAGAGAAAATAATAGATTTCCTGAAAAAAAAAGATTAGCAACGGAACAGTGGAAGTGAAAATTTAGACACCGTTATCCTACCTGAGAGCGGATAAGCAATACTACGACATTACTACACCGCCGTTGCAGGTAGCTATGGGGTATTTTGGGGTGGGGTCTTCCCAATGTTAGTTTAAAATATCAACCAAAACTATTATGTAGAAGTAATATGGGTGAAGTTTTATAGCAAACCATGAACGCGGTTTCAATAGGGTGATTCACGATTTTGTAATGTATTACATAATGACTGTCAGCATAACGACGGAAGTCTGATAGTGTTTTTTTTCTCTCGCCCTTAGAAGCGATATCGAGAGAAGCCAAATAATAATTTTTATTTTTCATCTTCTTAACTCGATTATATATAGACATAACTAATTCAAAGAAATTTAAGTTATTAAATTTAGTTGCGCGTATGCTTTACACCTCTTTAAACGATATATGCCCGTTTTTAGTATCTAATGAATCAAAATGTTGCATTTCCCTACATTTCAGTGCCTAGGCTTGTTCACACTAATGCAATCAATATCAAGACGACATCGCCAAAACAATACTGCAAGGAAAAGGCTGCACATGAACAATATAAAACATTGCTTTATTTTTTGGGATCTTAATCTAAAAATTCAGTAGCTTTTCCTTAGATAAATAAAAAATATTGTAAATATAAACAATAGTTTACAGTAAATACTAATCGAATCGCATTTAACCGTCAACAAATTACTTTTCTGATTTCCTTAAATAAATTAAACAAACTTTTCCTATACAATGCCATTATGAGATCAGCATACCACTCCCTTCTTAATTTTTTTTTTTTGGCTCGAACAAATATCACGTCAGAAAAACTCTCACTTTACATAAAAATGAAATCAGCTTAAACTTTACTTAATTAATTACTAAGGCTCTTGTTATACCTGTTTCTCAATAATTTTTGAAGTTATACGAATTCGTTGTTAATATTCTGATTTAAAGGAACTGCACGAATAGGTATTATCAATATCAAGCTATTTAATAAAATAAATTACACTGTGAGATTATTTATTCAGTTATCAGTTTCTATCTATACAGAACAACTGGGAAACCAAAAATGGAATATTGCGCAATGCCTTCAGCCGGTGTAAGTGTTTATAGGTTCATATGTTTATAGGTGGCTATAGATGCATCAAGCAATATCATGCGCTACCAAAAAAAAAAAATAAATAAATAAAGTTGAGGCCAT
This sequence comes from Triatoma infestans, assembly GCA_011037195.1. Taxonomy (NCBI): domain Eukaryota; kingdom Metazoa; phylum Arthropoda; class Insecta; order Hemiptera; family Reduviidae; genus Triatoma; species Triatoma infestans. Next base: position 70,788 of record JAAEAF010001465.1, on the reverse strand, counting down.
TTATTCTGCCAACCATTTTTGAATATTAGGGAAATGAGTAAGCTTGCTAGGACTGACTAATACTACTCCCAAACCTGAATAAAGGAAGAGGGACTCTCCTTGCTAGCCTTAGGGCACGCTCATTCAAGTTCATGAGGCTCTTCACATAATGGACTGGTCATGCATGATGGAAGACGATCTCTTATCATGGTGACTCTGAAATTACTAAAGCTTTTGATTGCCTAGGAGTGTAGGGGATGGCCCCCAATATTTCGTAAGCTACTTGGGCTTCCTGGGATGCTTGGCGTGGTAACATTCTTCTCCATTTCTCTTTAACTTCAAGACTGATAATATTATTGTTTACTATTGTAGAGGGTAGGCTTTTGATCAGGCGCAGAATCAATGCGCCGGCCTACATCGATTACCTATTTTGTACAGGCCACCCTCATAGGCGAGGATTAAAATGCGAGGACAGTATCTAGTTTTGTGAATTCTGGTTGTTACCTCAATGTACTGGTTTCTATGCCTTAACCTGACTGGATGAGCCAAGTTGTTCAAGGTGAATGACAGGTACATCAAGCAATATTATGCGCTATAAAGAAAAAAAACAAAAATAAAGTTGAGGCCATTTATTCTGCCAACCATTTCTGAATATTAGGAAATTAGTAAGCTTGCTAGGACTGACTACTACTAGTCCCAAACCTGAATAAAGGAAGAGAGACTCTCCATAGAGCCCAATTGAATACCTCAGAGTGGCCTTCGGTACGTGGGGTCATAAGGACGAGAGGATTGAGGACTTTGTTGTTAAGAGGAATGCGGCCCAACTAGGAATCATAAAGTACTATCAAATATCAAGTTAAATAATCCCACAAATGTTACTTAATTAAGAAAAAATAAATATATATATTATATATTAACATTCATAGGTCTAATTCTTTTGACAACACTTTTTTAAATTTCTATAGAAACAATTAGTTTTTTTTTTCACTACATAAAAATGATCCGTTAATATGATTTTTAAATAAAATACCTATACGGCTCAACAGAATTTTTTTTTTAACTTATAGTATAAAATTTTGATTTGTACGTACGATTTAAAAAAAAAAAAAAAAATTTCTAAAATTAATAGATCCCATCATCGAAAAAAATCTATATTTCCATCTGTTCTGCTACACTCTGTTAACAATATAAATTATTGGAATTGTAAAAAAAAAGAAAAAGATTACACCTTCGAACACGGATTTGAGAAAATGGACTTTTTAATTCTTGGATTTGAAGGACAAGTAATTCTCGTTATTGCAAGGCGGAAACAAAATATTTAAAGAAGAAATAAAAAAGGAAGCACTAGTCCAAAAAAAGTTTTCGATTAAAACAAAAAAGTCTATAACCAAAAGAGATACTAGTACCCCTAGAAAATAAGTATTGGCATTAATATGCGCAGAAGCATCATCCATCAATATTAACAACACAAACCACCTCATTAACCTAGGAAATATTTGGACTTATATATAAAGTGGCGACGTTCATTCTTTTCATCGATTTTAAAAGTGCTTATGGCAGTATTAAACGTCCCCAGTTTAATGAACCTAAGGAGGAGATGGAAATTTCATCTACAGTTATTCGCTCATATACTGCACGTTTTCACAAGTAAAGTTTCCGACAAAAAGCAAAGTCTGTAATAAAAAAAGAGCTCTTTTATATATGAAATATATTTTGGCAAAACGTCTCTATTATCGTATATTGTAATTTAACGGATTATCCCACTAATATAAGTCGGCTTTTTTATTTCTTACGCAGTCTCGGATAAATTAAGGGAAAGTGGTATGAGACGGGTTTGATAAGTGATGGTTGCTGTCGTGTTGAAACGAAGACCGTCGAACATATTCTTTTCGTATGCATTTGTTATAAGGATCTACGGGCAAAATAATGGTGTGCAACAGGCTATCATATTCGTACTGATGATACATTGGCCTTGTTGTTGGAGAATCTCAGTGTACATACGATATTTAACAAGTTTGCAGAAGAGGCTCTAAGCGTCGTACAACATAGAGAGATTTTCTAGGGCAGGCAGAGCGTGCGTGTCAGATGTTAGTAATTTATTGTATGACTGCGGTATGAATGACAGAGATTGGGTAGTTATCGAATTTTTAGCGGGCCTCTCAAGAGTATCGAGTATTAAGAGGTCAATTAGGATAGGAATTTTGTGCATGAGTATATTTATTGTATGAATAAGGCATGAATGCGATACTTGTCTGTTAGCTTGTTCTGCCCTTCCCTCTATCTTCTTGTGGAAACACTCTTGTTTCGGGATCAGTGGGGATGAGTATAATTATTGGGCTCGGGAGCCGTATGGTATGTTAAAGAAAAACAACAAAAAAACGACTTTTTACGTTGGATATTTATTGGATATGTAGGATATTAGCTGCACAGGTATGAGACAAGTTCGAGAATTAAAGTTTTAGGGCTAACAAAGGGTCCAGGTGATAGCCTTACTATTCAAGCTGGCATCTGGAAAAAGTCGTCAGAGTTCATGCATACAAGATACTGCAATTGTTTTGAAAATTTGTTCACCTTCTGAGTTAGCATGTCGATCATTAAAAACTGTATTTATGCCTTACACAGAGCTGTCTCTAAAAAAAAAAAGGCCGTACAATTAATGAAGCGAAAACAAAGATATGTACAATGGAAAAGAAGGAGGAAGACTTTCGGGTCAGATTCTGTTTCTTGGGTCATGCAGTGATGAAAATCCAATATCTCGGATCTCAAGTTATTTCCTCTTTGTCTTACGACACATCTGAGGATATTTGAAAAGCAGAATTGCGGCTGCTAATAGATGTTTTTCCGACTTCGTGAAATAAAAATATTTGCGTAACATTTTTTTCACTAAGGAAACCAAGTCCCAGACTGAACAAAACATCGGTCTACCACTTGAGGATAAGAAACTCAACTAAGTATGGTGAACAGCATATTCTCATTTTTAAGAGAACAATCCTCGCCAAGATTTTTCGGTCCAATAAAAGAAGGAGTAGTATGGGTAACTAGAAAGAATAAGAAGCTCTATAGATTATATAAGGTTAAAACTACAAAGTAGGAAAGTTGAGTTGGACAGGCTATTTAGCAAGAATAGAAGACCAGAGATATTTTAATGGGAAGGCAAGGCATTAATCATCACTGAAGAATCCAGATGTAGAATGTCTCCAGGCATGATAAACTTACAGGTCTACAACCCAGATCGTAGACCAAACAATAGCCTGATGGGATAATCCAAATGAAACCCAACAATGAGTACAAGGGTAAGTCATGATAACAAGGGTCTAAAAAAGCGATAGCCACCCGCCTAGAAGAAATAACCAAGCAATACGTTCCCCAGAAAAAGTTTACTTTTTCAGAATATATTAAAGCATAAATTGTTAATTTTTCTAAATTCCAGTAGTGAGTTGTTAAATAAGTTTTAAAATCTATATTTTCTTGTCATAAAATATTTACCCACAGCCTTAGAAAATAAGTAAACTTGAAAAAAGAAAGATGTTTTGAGTTGAATGGCCAACACTGACAGTTATCTAGCTTTTGACATTTCATTCTATTATCACTTGTGTCAGTCAAGTCTTTTATTATAGAGTATTTGTCAATAACAATTTGTGTCTGTCTTTAATTATAAACCTATGAACGTAACAAGAAGGAAATGCAATAAGTAAAATTCATAGATTTTTAGTGGAAACAGGTTATTACGCAGTAACATAGGAACAACCAAGGCAGTTGGTTTACATCTGGTATTTTATCAATCGTAGCATGCTTATTCTGGTTGCTTCTGTGGTTTCAGATTGTAATCCATCGTCAGAGTAAAGAAAGATTGGTCAAACCACATATTCATTAGATGTTCATTTTACGCTTTACCATGATTATGCGTTTTTACCGTTTTTTAAAACGAGGTTTATAAAATAAAATAAGTAATTGCCTTTTATCTAGTATAAATTAATTGCTATCAACCTTATTTTCTGCGCATTTTGTTTGTAAAAATATATAGTAACTTTTTTTGGAAAATGTAAATTCGGTATAGGCCACGACAGTGGTTAGAGGGGTTGTCCGTCAAGCTGAGGTGTGTAACGTGGTAATGCATTCGATTCTTCGTTTTGGTCTTGGGTTTAAATAGCCTTGAATTTATAGCAAAGATCCGACTATACCACAGTTCTATATAAAGCATGCCTGGAAATATAGGCGTTACTATACTTCACATTAATCTGGCTGAATGAACTCGTAAAACTGAGGACAATATTATATTATTTTCAAAAATGCTCAAAGAAATTGACGCTATTTGATGCTACTGTATCAATGCGTGTGAATTGAACACAATTTAGAAAAAGTGATTATGAAGCGTAACACTTTCTGGAGCTTCCTAGGATTTGAAAGTTCTGTCTGAGACTGTAGAATTTGATCCTGTTCGGTTCGGCCTATGAAGGTAGCTATTATCTACTTTTTGTAAGAATAACAAAGTATTCTGGCAAGCAATCGTGATGTGACAGGCACAGCTGGTTGGCAGATTGGATAACAATAAAAAATGAACATCAGGTTTCAGTAGTTTGAGGAAATAGCTTCTACATACTGCTGCAATGTCGAAGTTAAAATTGCTAGCACTGAAAAACAAGCCCTTTGCTACTATCCTTCAAGAAAACTTGCTGAAATAACCTACTTCCGTTTCCTTGCTTGATTTTAAACAGAACATGATTTGAAAAAGCATTATGTATATATATGTATAAATAAATAGTTTATGGTTGAAAAATATAAATCCATAGCAACCTTGAAGAAGACGATTCCAGTAAAAACGTTGTAAAACGTTAATTTTTCTGAAATCGTTTGGATCATCCCGAAAAACTTAGCAAAAGCCAAGAAAAATTAAGATAAATTTATTACTTCACTCATTCTGATTTCTCTCTTTATCTAGAATATGTAAAATTAAAACAATTTATTTTTCAAACAACTGACACGCGACTTTCTAGGTCAGCAGGTTTTCTATTAAAGACAGAAAAAAACCTTTCAATGTTCCCTTAGTTTTTTCTATATAAAATTTAATTATGGAATCAGATTGGATTTTAGTTTACCAACTTTTTTACTAATAATTGTTTCGACGCTTCCATTTTTATCAAACTATTTTTCTCTAGACGCCATTGTCGTTGAAGAATTGTACGTTTCAAATCCTACTATGAACTAATAATAATAACAAGCGGAACGATATATGTCCTTTAACTTGGATTTATTTGCTTAATTAAGTCGGCCAAGAAATATTATTAGAATTCTTTCTACACTACACATATGACTCTGCCCAGAATTTGGCTCCTTATCATTAAATGTATTTTACAGTAATCAATCTGCAAGGTAAATATAAATGATATTCAAAATTATAATCAGTTTCGTTTTGTAGTGTAATTTGTAGTGGTAAATACGTGTAAGAAATACATTTAGACATTTAAATAAATGCCAATGAAGGAACGTACCAGATGCCGAAACGTATAGGTAAATAAAAATGTATTTTATCAAATCTAAAAAAAAAAAATATAAGAAAAGAATAGAATTAATAAAGCCAATACTGTGTCATTTCAGCTTTACAGAAGAAACTTATTGTAATATTTTCCGTGATAGCCTGCTTCTTTTTATGATCATCGACCGGTTTCAGGCGTTCACCCATCATCAGAATGTTTTTGTCAAAACAGTGTGATAACATAAGACTTGCACAGAGCAAACTGTGTTTATCAAAACATACACGGAAAATATTTCTAGATGCTTTCCAGCTCTGCAGACCCAACCATAACAAATATTTTTTAACCAAAAATAACTGGAAAAATATGAAAAGACGGGGGAACAAAAAAAAATTGAAATAATCTGGGTTAATCGGTGTTATGGAATTAAAAGTTCAAGCAAAAATTCATTATTAGTGTCGTTCATATGGATTAACGATAGCAAGGTCGTCGCTAGCAAGGTGTTGATTGTGTTTTCTGCCACCCCCTTACCGCCCGTCCGCCGCTTATTTTCAGCAGCAAGTAACTGTGTATGAAAAAGTATTTGAAAAAGTGTTCTAAGTGTAAAAGATACATATTTATATTTTCTCGGTTACATTCAATAAACTTTATACACTGTATATAATGTCAACGAAAAATTGTATTTGTGAAGACACACAGGATTTAGAATACCCAAAATGCGCCGCAACCGCTCCACCCAGCCCGATAAGTATCGAGGACGACCATGATGCACCTTCAGCCAAACGTCCTCGAGTGGAGATGGTGAAACGGGGTCTCTTCAGACTGTGGAGTTTATTGAAGACCGAGTTGTTTTTGAGAACTTTGAAACTGATACACCTTTGAACGAGATGTATTGCAAGAGAGGTCCATCTGTCTGATGGAGTCTACGAGTCAGGCGTCTGCAATATGGGAGACATGCCTGGAATGTGTACAGTTTAATGGAGGAAACGGACACCTCATTTATCAAACCATTTGCGGATTGCGTGGACGGCTCATTGTCCACCACATCCTATCCACGAAAAGAAATTTTGAGCTTGAAAGCTTTATTGAAGCTTTCAATCTTGAAATTTTCCAAAAGAAGTTTAGATCATCCGTCAACCTCCTCCTTATGGTACCACAATTGCAGACATGCCCATATCCACGTCGTCCACGACTGCTCCTATAGCAATAGATAGTGTCGATGCTGGATCGTCAGGGCAATCAAAGTTTTCAACAACGGCTCATTCTTTAATAAAATTAAATTTGGAACCTCTGGACTTGCCTGTTACACCGAAGAACGCTGCGCCCATTTATCAGAGTATATGCAGTTACCAGGGCGACAGTGTATATGTCAACATTCGCATATGTACATTCGGGGAGTCGTTCAAAACATGGATTAACTATCGAGTCCAACTTCTGTTTTTTTTTTTTTTTTACCGTCTCAATGATATACTAATCTTTTGCCCGTAATCTTTACACTATTTTATTTCCGTGGCCGTTTAGGGCTTTCGTCTGGCTGAAAGGTTATAGCGTAATTTTAAGAAATCTCAGAAAAAAACTGAGGAATACTTAATGTTGTTTCCTTATGAAAAACCATTAATAACTGTTAAAATGTGACAGAATAGCTAAGATTAAAAAATTAACTAACACTGATTCTAAATGGAAAAACATTTTAAGCAAACAGTTCCATTATGGTGATCACTGAATATAAAAATGTTACATTCTTTTTTTAACTATTTTTAAAGAATTTATTGTCCAACTGTTAAAATTAATGATTAATGGGAAATCAACTTTTTTTTAAAAGGATTTTTTATTTCAGTACACCAATTTAATTAAAGTATTCAGCTAATATACTGATTGAATTTTAGAATTTATAAAAGAAATATTACTACTAATTTATATATATATATGGATTAACCCGATGGATTGGCCCGAGATTTCACTTATAAACCATCTTAGAGCTAATAGGAATCAACTAGTAAGTTGCAATGGAAAAAATGTAATGTCTCTTTTCGTTGAAGTATATTAAATCTTATTTGCACTTATTGTCAACACGTTTATTACGAGCTAGTGTGTTCAATTCCTACTAGGCCCAGAAAAAACATAAGAATGCGAGAAATGGAGGTCCTCCCGGGTTCTGTATGAACAATCCGAAGATTCTACATATGTGGAATAGAGTGATGTGAGCAACGGACTGTTCCAGAAGGGAGAAATATAATGTCCCACTACTCGTTGAAGTTACATGCACATATTGTTGCATTTTCATCATGAGCAAGAGAGAAAGATTATTTCCTACTAGTTGTAAAAAATAAAGTTATATCTTATTAGAACAAAGAAGTTCGTGTATACTGTACGCAGGGTTAAACCTCATGACTACACTGTCAACAATCCACCTATCCAACTGAAAAAAAAAGTGCCTTCGGAACTCTAAAAATTATTAATCCCATGCTATATTTAGATACAACATTAACAGAAGGGACGTTTGAAGGGGTTTGAAATGTTTTCTATCAATAACGCTTTTCGAGAAAACTGCTGACCTATAAAACTGTAAAAGAAACTCGCCATGTTTTTAAATTGCAGTAGCAGGCGGCTTATCCAATTATTTAAATTTATAGCAGTAAAATAAATTTTCATTTTTCATTAAAAATAAAATAAAATTATTAATTCCGCACTCTGTTTTTCTGGAATATCCGCAAAAATAATTTTGCTTCGTAATATTATTTAACTGTAACAATTAAAGAGTAAAAATAAAAAAACAAAAAATGTAATACATGAATTAACCTAAGAATTATCACATTGAATTAAATTAAAGGTCTTTGTAAAATTTGACTAGAGAACGAGTAACCAACCGACAATTATTTCCTTTTCGTTATTATCATTTTTTGTTTTTAAATGAATACGAAATCAAATCAAAATGAATTATTGTTGATTACAAGCTGTCGTCTCTTAGTTTTTGATATCAATATATATTATTTTCCTCTTTGAAATTTCATCTTACAGATCTAATAATAAATGAGTAAGAAACAAAAGTGCTTTAAAAACTAGCCATATAACTAATTTTATACAAAAAAAAATTTTGCAACAGAGTTTAGCAGAACAGATAAACTTGTTACAAGACGTAAGTAAGATCTACAGAGACGAACAGAACAGAATTACAGTAAAACTGAAAATAGAGAATTAAAAAATGGCTTTCAGCTGCCGGGGAAAGAGATTTAGAATTTTTTTTGTTTTTACAATTATCTTTTTCTTTTTGAAAAAAAAAAATTAAAATGAACAAAAATGTATGATATGTCAAAAATTACGATGTGAACATTTCGAAGAAAAGGGTAACTGAAATAACAGAAATTTATAGCTGATTGTCATGAGGCAAGCGGCCCCTAAGAAAATGTAACAAAATCACCATCGGATAACATCTTTCCCGGCCTAGCCCACGTATATACGTAACCATCCTGACATGCAGCCACAAAACAGTCCTCTCTGAATACAAGTGCGGTTAGTCGTTCATGTGCAATCTTCTTGCAGACTAGTGGTTCCATTATTGGACATTCGTCAAAACGAGGGCAAGATTTCGTACCAATCAATCTCATTGGATCATCAGTTATCTTGTCGGTAACAGAGTTTGGGCCGACACTGCCACCACCACTTCCAACAGCAGTAACACTATTTCTTTCTTGTCCACCCTTAGACTGACTTCTTTTATGTCCTCCATCACTTCTTCGGTCAAATCCTAGTCCTAAACGTTGGCTTAAGCTTTGACTCTCGTTACTCTCCTTTTAACAAAAGTTCACATTTAAAATGAACTGTGTATTTTTGATATATTATACTCAGGAGTTCCCAACATTTTCCATTTTTCGACCTAGAACTGTTTTTCCATCCAGTCACTACTCCTTTCAATAATACATAATATTACTAGTGAATTTCAGGCCCAACTTCAGGCATTGATTCATACATAAGAAAAAAAATCCTCTAAAAATAATCCTCAGAAAGTGGAATGCCCTAGTGGCCGAAAACAAATTTTTTTTTAGGCAGTTTTTCGTATTTATTTCAAAACCAGACAACTTTTTCGAACAAGTCATTCGAATAATTGCTGTAAAAAAATAAATGTTATAATATCCAACATCCCAAAAATATGAATTTATTTTCAACGACTTTATGCAATAAACGGCATTAAAGTTGGATGCAATCTAAGGATTTAGGGAACTACTACTGAGGGAAAGAAGCTTTCCAAAACTTTTAAGCAGTTTATCACAGGAACTACTGAAGATAAAACCATGTCTTAATGCCTTTTTGTTTTGTTTTTTTAATGTTTTTTGAACAGGAAGGTTTTTCCTTCCTTTATGCGTCAGAAACTGGACGCATCACAAAAGTTAAGAAAGAAATTAAAAACTGTTGAAATGGATTTCTGGCGCAGGTCCATCCGTAAGACAAGAATGGACAGATAAAGGAATGAGACGATAAATGAGGAAATTGGAGTAGTGGAGAATGATAAGCAAATGCAAAGGCAATTGATCTGGTTCGGCCACGTTAAGTGAATGAGTCTAACGAAGTGGTCTAGGAGAGTGATAGATTGAATCCCCAGTGGCGAAGGAGAAGAGGACGGCCGAGGCAACACAGTGAAGTGACGCACTAGAGAAGGAGTTGGCTGGTCGACGTCTGAGAGACGGAGATTCGCAGGACTAAGGTAGATGGAGAAAGACGCTTGTTGAATGGTAACCTTAGCATCTAGAGAAAAGCCTGATAAAAGAAAAGAACAAGTAACAGGTTTTAAATAAATGTTGAAAACTGGCAAGGAAGTTATTTTTCGGAGGTCTGAGCATAATCCTCTGTGGAGGCATTTCCGGATATATTTCCAAAGGACTTTTATTTTTCTTGTTTGAACCACCTATCCCTGAAGTTGGGCCGTTTATGCCTGACACATTCCGTGCATGCATCTAAAAATATCGATCAAACTGCTCATCAATCCGTCAAGCACCCTCTGCATCTACAGACCGCATAGAAACTTTCATTGATCCCGCTGGGAACCCCTGTGTTATTCTGAATATTTTTGTATTAAATAGTAAAAAACTTTTGTAATAAATAATTCTTTAGTGAAAACGTCAATTAGAAATTCGACGTTAAAACTATACTTGTTCTTAAAACAAGTATGAGAAAGCAAAAATGTTTAATTCAACTAACCTTAGTGTGCACCGTTTGCACAGTTTTTGAGTTGTTGATATGTGTTTGATTACAGTGGGTATTGGTTTGTGTTGTAGATATGCTTCTATTTCTTGATGTAGGCTTTTGCCTTAAAACATCATCTGTAATATCCCACAGGCACAATTGAGTATCTTGCCCGACTGATCCTAATCTGTAACAAGTATCTACCTGCAACATTTGTTAACAACTCGATTAGGATTATTATGGAAAAAAAAATGAATAAATTAATATTACATAGTATTGTAACGCAGCCAGTGGTGCCATCTAGGAGAGAATGCAGGTACCTAAGGTTCTCTTAGTGGCCGCAGGAAGCGCTGGCGGCGCTCTAGTTTTCTCTGGAATAATTGAGAAGAGTCTGGAAAGGTTCGCTACCGGTATAAATAGAGGGACCACAGAGAGTTGAGAGAGTTCCCAGTTACAAACGAAGTTATTAGTTTGTGAAAAGTGTACAAAAGTGAACAAAGTGAACTTTTGTGGTTTAAACTGTGAAATAATTATTATTAAGCGTTGTATTTGTAATTTATTGTGTATACAATAAATTGGTGTTTTCTTTATGAAGTTTAGAGGGAAAAACGTTACATTTGGTGTCAGAAGTGGGATAAAATCTCTAAACAGGTAACAGTTTAGTATCAGTTTTGTTGTATGCCCATAAGTACCAGAAGTCAAACGCGGAAAATGGAGGAAATGATGACATTTTTGAAGGAAATGAAAGAAATTGTGGACGAAATGAACAGAGGCTGGGACGAAATAAGAAACGAATTGAAGAAGAGCCGTGATGAAATGAACGAAATAAAGAGGGGCCAAGATGAAATAAAAAACAAAATAAAGAGAAGCCAGGATGAAATGAGAGGAGAAATAAAAAGGGTGAAAGATGAGATTCAAGAAGAAATAGTAGAAAGTTTAAAAGCACCAGTGAATGATGGGAAAGGCAATGCGACTGAGGTTGAAAGAGAAGTCGAAAGAGAAGGACCCGGGAGAGAAGTCGAACGTGAAGGTGCGGAAAGTGAAAGTGAAAATTTATTGGTGGAAACTGAAAGCGACAGCGATCAGACTAACGAAGAAACTGTACAGCATGGTTCATCTAATACCCTGCATACTTCTATGCTCGGAGAAGATGAAAGTGGTGATTCAATGGAAGTGGCAAGTCAGCATGAAAAGAATGATGGAGAAAGCGAAGGATTGGGTCACGAAGAAATGTTGCTTGGAGATGAACAGTTAGAAAGACGTTCGGGACAAAGTGGCCAGGGCCAAAGGAGTAATCTTGCTCTTCAGTCAATGCAATGGGCTATTAGAAGTGCAGACACCTGTTCAAAATTATCAGGTGGTTTCCAAGTAGCCTCTGGCAATTCATTGGTATTCATTAATAATAATAATAATATACTTTATTAAAAAACACAAAATAAACATTTCTATAGCAAAACTGAAAACACAAGTATATACGGCTTGGGAAACCCGTCAGCCGGAGTTGGTGTAAAACAAAACCAATTTAAATCCTAATACAAATGAACCAACAACTTCATATTACTAAAAACAATAAGTGACATCAATCAAAATGTAATAAATGCCAAAAGTAAATTAATTACTAATTTAATTTAAGGAATTAATGCCGTTAATTAAATGGAAAAATAAACTTTTATCAATATTACATAATCCAAAGAATAGTATAAAAACAACAAAAACTTATGATACATAAATAAATTATAATAATACCAAATTAAGTTACATGATGAAAATTAACAACAATCAAAAATTAAATTCCTGCACCAACTGAAAACGGTAGCGCCAAGCAGACCTGGCGAAATTTATGAGACCATGACAGTCCAGAGCATTTAAATAATCTCTCAGTGAACTCACAGCGAGGGTACGGACACCCAAGTAACGCAATCGGAATTCCGTCAGTATAGGGCAGACTGCAAGAAAGTGAACGATATCTTCTCTAGCATTTAAATTGCATAAAGAACACGTCTGGACATCCCTCTCCAGCCAAGGAGTGTGATTCAGGTATAAAAGTTCACCTCTTAGCTTAAAAAGCCATCGCAAATGCTGAAGCGTGTATGTCATATTATCATCGTGCCGTTCAAAGGAAAATAGCTTTTCATTCAAATCCAACTGTCCATAATGTGAAAATCTAACGGATGCCCTAGCCGACGCAATAACTTCTTCCCGATGAACCGTTCTAATCCTGACTATCAACGCTGCCAGCTGATCTCTCCAACACTCCCAGTCATTAATAGAGGGGCTAAACACACAGTCATATTTCTCCGCCAACCTTATCCAACTACCAAACCAATAGGCGTTCTGTTTGATTACTTCCAACGCCAAAATTCTGGGGAGTCTAGATTGAGGCAGGTTCAACACCTTCAGACAGTAATTGAAATGCATCCTTAAAGTAAACAACAACAGTAAATCCACACCCGTCTCCACATAGAGCATATAATTGGGGGTAATATTAGGCAGTGAATACAGTTTTTTAATAAAAAATCTTAACAACTGTTCTAACACCTCATAGCGTTGATAGCCCCATATCTGAGCTGCATAACAGGCAATAGACCTAGACACTGAATTAAACAATAAAAACTTTTTGGAAGACATTGGTATTCATTGATCCGTCCTCATTGAGGCGTTCAACTAACACATCTTCGGCATGCAATAGTAACCCGGATGGGGTCACCAAGCCTACAACAGCTGCTTGTTCGGCTAGAAGTTTTGCTATTGTACTGCGACAAATTGCAGATCCTTTGGGCAGTTTACGTAATGTTAGTGCACCACAGCAACAACCCGTGCCAATTATACAGACCTATGTAGAAAGACCGTTAAAACCACCGTGGGATTGGCTTTTGACAGTGGCGGATTCAACCGAATCTCGGTTGCGCTTTGGAGCTTCTCTTACGACAGCGTCAGATTCTGCACATCTTCATCATCCTCTCTACCATGGTTCAGGTTCCCCAAGCTCGAATAGTGGTAACGGGGTTAGCGGTAGTAATAGCGGAATTTGTGGTCTTTCGAATGGTGGTACTACTTCTGGAAGTACATCAAGATCTACTACACAGTCTTCGCATCACCCTGGAGGTATTTCTTCGGCTTCTTCAACTAGGATTGTTGGTTTTACCACTAATTCGGAGTCTTCCAGACCATCTAGGGATCGTGACGGTGGCAATGAAGGCCAGTCTGCCCGAAGGGAGTTACTGATGTACTGTTTGTCATTGATGAGATGTTACAATTCTGAACATGCTGATTTATTACCAGTACTGGATGTATCTTCTCTCAGGCATACGGCATACGTGATTGATGCTCTGATCTACCTGTTGAGGGCTGGTACTGATCAGAACCTTGAGGGAGCTCTACTACCTCAAACATGGACGCAGCCAGATGAAAAAGGAGAACGATAATGCCGAAGTCGATACGCAACCAACACCAGTCGCTATGGAGACAGAGCCTGTGAAAGAAGAAGAATACTAGGAGCAGCAGGAAAGGATAGGCGGCATCCATTTCCCGGAGATCAGATTCAAGATTACGGCTCGGCTACAGTCCATCAGATCCGTTAGAGATGCCAATGGCACGAGCATTACCTTTAGCTGATCAACCTCAACTGTTGCAACCGAATGCGACTAGAGATCAGTTGTTTGGTGTACCTAAACAGCCAGAGAACATCAGCGAGCATCAAGGAGTCAGTTCTACAACCACTCAGCTTGGTACTTTACCTACACGTTTGGGACTTCATTAAGATTTGAAAATGTACATCGTTCTGAACCAGAACGAGAAGAGAAAGGCGGAAGCGCTGATGTGTTACTTGGGCGATGGAGAATGACATTAGATTTATTTGGAAGAGTAGCCATAGAAGATGTCGGATTAAAACCAGGTTTTGTAGCCAGCAAGCTTGGAGGATTTCCAGTAAAAGAACCCAAATTCAGAAGAGGTATAGAACGAATTAGAAATCAACAAAGTAGAGATCTGACTGTACCGAAGGTGGAAAGAGATGGGACTCAGCTTCTATTCCAGACATCAAAAGAATTTCACAACGTGTACAATTCACATCAAAGACGTGCTCAACCTCCTCCAACAGTTAATGGAGTAAAAGTAACCCTCAAAGAAAAACTCGGAGAAGGCTCTGGCGTGGTAAGAAGTTTTGATACAGCCATCGCCGAGGCACTGCTCGCAAATGAAAAGCTGCCAAATCTGGAGGTGCACAAGTTGGTTCCCGATCTCAGTATAATGTTTTGTCAAGACTTGGTATCAGGGACAGAGATTCAAGAAGGCGTAGAATCACGGCGAGATCATTTTCCTCACGTTGTGGGAGCCCAAGGAGGACTTCATCATTCGAGTGTTTCTGTTCGGGACGAACAGATCTGAGAGGGGAGCAGTGTAACGCAGCCAGTGGTGCCATCTAGGAGAGAAGGCAGGTACCTAAGGTTCCCTTAGTGGCCGCAGGAAGCGCTGGCGGCGCTCTAGTTTTCACTGGAATAATTGAGAAGAGTCTGGAAGGTTCGCTACCGGTATTAATAGAGGGACCACAGAGAGTTTTTCGGTTACAAACGAAGTCACTAGTTTGTAAAAAGTGAACTTTTGTGGCTTAAACTGTGAAGTAATCATTACTAAGTGCCGTATTTTGTAATTTATTGTGTATAACAATAAATTGGTGTTTTCTTTATTGAAGTTTAGAGGATTTTATCTATACGAACCCACTTAAAACTAGTTGCAGTAGCTAGTTTAGAGGAAAAAACGTTACAGTATTGTTCACATATTGATGATATGAAAATGTTATCATTATTAAAAAATCTGGTGTGAAACACTCACACAACTTTCTCTTACTCCAGTTCTCAAAATGATAATTGACAAATTTTATAGTTTGTGTACCAAATTTAATCAAATTCGTCAAAACTGAAAAAAACTGTTCAGTAAAAGCGCACTTCCGGTTTACTAATTTTCTTGAAACTCGGAATTTCAGCCATCTATTTATTTCTAACTAATTATGGTTGGATGATAGAATTGTATAATCAACTAGGATAGCACTTTGATGAAAATCTAACCCCACCCCTCCCCTAAAAATATCCCTTAAAAAAATTTTCCCAGATAAATGTTTAGATAAAAGTTGTAGATCTTTGCATGTTTAGTTTATATAGGAAGTTCCAAAAAAATCGTCGGAGCCATTTTTGAGAAAATTGCGAAAAAGTGAATAAATCATTTAGTAAAGTGGTAAAGTAAACGCACTTCCGGTTATCCGATTTTTTTCAAACTCGGAATTTCAACAACATATTTAATTCTAATTAACATTATTTAGATGACAGAATTGTCTTACAAACTGAAATAGCACTTTAGATGGAAACCTACCCCCACCCCTCCCCCAAAAGTGCCCTTCAATGCATTTTCTCGGAGAAATGTTTCAAATAAAAGTTGTAGCTCATTGTATGTGTGGTTGATGTTTGACGTTTAAAGAAAATCGTCGGAGCCATTTTTGAGAAAATCGCAAAAAAGTAAAAAATCCAACTAGTAAAGTGGTACTTCCGGTTGAGGAATTTTTGACAGATAACGTACAGTCAGATCCCATGGTGACCCCTAAACGGAATATCAAATTTCAACTTTCTACGATTTTTCGTTTTTGAGCTATGCTGTCACACATACATACATACACACCCACACACACACACACACACACACACACAGACCATTTGCTAAAAACCACTTTTTTGGACTCAGGGGACCTCAAAACGGATATTTCCGGTGAAAACTCGATATCGAAAATTTGACACGATTACAATACTTCCTCTTACTAGGAGTAAGAGAAAGTAAAAAATTAACTAGTTAATCATTTATGCAATGACCAATTACATTTCTGGAGTTAGCATTGCAAGTTTACAGACAATCAATCGTTAAGAGCTGATTTCGAGAAAATGCAAGAAATCTCAGAAACATATTCTTCTGTATAGTCGCATTCCTATTAATCAATTATTTTTTCTAATTGGAATCTGAAAGCAATGCTTTTAATGTACCCTACTATTATGTAGGAGGTAGAACCATACATTACACCTAAATGGTTCTTTAGTGGGATGTGTGATGATCTTATTACATATTATCTACCCTTAAGTTCAGACCCACAAGACAGTCGCTTATTCAACACTGACACACTCTTACATACTCACCGCAAGTTGGTTTGGGGAACCAGCTTTCCTCACCTTAGGGGTTCATATTCAAGGAGAGTCTATAGTTGAGGGAGATTTTATCATCTGCCACCGAGTTGACTCACCAAACCAGTTTACATAACAGCTTTCGCCGCATCTCTCTCTCAGTTACTACTCTATTACTATATTAGATAGTCAGTTGTAAAATTAAAAGTTTATATTTAATTATAATGCAGTGAAATTTAGTTTATAATTCTCTCATTTCCAACCTTACACAGAAACTTAACATTGAAGTTCCCCCAGAAACCTTCAAAGATCCAATTTTTTTTTTGTTTTTTTGGACAAATTTATCAAATAAAAGTGATTAGGAGTAAATTGTGAAGAAATGCGAAAAAAAACGTAAGGTGGGATTTGCACAAAATCTTTGTTAAAATATTTTGTTCACACACACATACAAGCACTCATGCAAAAACACGATGCTAAAAATATTGTTTTCGTAATCAGGGAAAACAAAACATGTAATTCTTGTAAAAACTCAATTTCGAAAATTTGATCCAAATACTTCCTCTGATAGCAGTAAGAGAAAGTGGGTCTGGCAGAAAATAAGATAAAACCAAGTATACAACTATACACCCTAAAAACTTGCATTAGCGGAAGGCAACAACTTGCCATTGCAGGTAGCGACCATGCAATTTCTTGAAGCTTGTGGTAAGAGTATTGTATATTTTTCTGTACAAGAATGGTTGTTAATTTTTTTTGTATTAGTCTTATGCTTTAAAGCCAGTCATTTTATTACAAAGTCTTAGGACTTGGGCAACCAGCCAAAGGATAGCTCCGCAGATACAGCCATTAGTCTCCAGCAGGACAGCCTATCTTTTGACTTCTTCTCTCCTTTTATAAAGCGTCTCTTAGACGATGTGCGATGACATTTTCGCTTTTGTGTCTCGCACTGAGTTAAGTTTACAGGATTATCAGTAAGAAGCTTTTTGAGCTCCTAGCTTTGCTAGTCTAGCCTATTTACTTAAGTCATTTCTATTCAATTTACAATGACCGGTTATCGTTCTTTTAAAAAGCATTTCGTTTTCTGGACCTGTGATTGCAATGGCTGAAGCGGTGAGAATCAACGAACAGATGTTTCATAATCATTCCTCCGAAACAGACTTCAAGCTTCGTTTTTACTTGCTAATGAGAAGGCTGAGCGCCCAGATGGCAATAATTGTGAATAATGCCAAACAGAAGTCTGTTTTTTTCTTCGTCACACCTCATTTATACTTTATAAAATAAAATTTCAATTTAAGGTGTAATATAGAAAAAATTAGCTTTCTCAAAAAAATATCGACAAAAAAGCATAAAACTATTAAAATAACCTGGTATTTATCTCTCGTAGCATGCATATTTCTTATATTCCTGACCGGTTTCAGATTTTCATCCATAATGTAAAAGTAAAAAATAAATTAAATAGTTGTAATAATTAAAATGAGATATAAAAGACCTTATTATTTGTTGTGTGCGTGAAATCCGATAAGGTTCCAAGTGTTGATGTATACGGATCAAAAGCAACAACTGATACCCAGGAATGATGTCCTTGTCCTCGTGCAACAACCCGTCTTTCACAAAAACTCCATACAGTAACTAAATCATCTTCACCACCAACGACCACATATTTGCAATCCGGTGACCAGCAGACGCACAGAAAACCTCCAAAGTAAGACCTCGCAGAACCTACCTGACAAAGCATATAAAATTGTAAAAATGAAAGTATAAAAATAATTATAATTTTTTAATAAAAGTATAAATAATAGTAATAAAAAAATTATTAATAAATAAAATTAATAAGAAATTTGTCAAGAATTAACTAAAAAAAAAAAATTAAACTGCCGTAGGCAACAAGTATTCGTTCTATATAAATGACAAAAAGTCTGATTTCAACTAAAAGTAACAACTAAACTCATTAATACTGATAATTAAATAAACAGAACATTAATATAATAAAACAAGCAGAATGCTTGGAATTATACTGTGGAATTACATTCCAAGTGTAATTAATAAACAAAATATCTGGTGCGAAACACACCCAAGACTTTCTCTTACTGCAATTTACATTGCCAAGACAAACATTCTTCAAACTTATAATTTTTACGAAATATTTACTAGTCGTATAATAAATTGAAATAGCATTTTAGAAAAAAGCACAATATCCCCCCTCCACCCAAAACCCCCTTACTTCAATTTATTCCAAATTCATTCAAATTAAATGTTATGTACGGCTGATTGATTCTGATCAAAAGCTTATTGTCGTGCCACATGATAGCACTTAAACTAAATATCAAGTTTGAACTTTATGCAATTTGCTATTTTTGAGTTATGCCGACATATCGAAACATTTCTAAGAAAAAAACCTTTTCGGACTGACGAGACCTCAAACCGAATATTTCCAGTGAAAATTCGTCACGATCGCAATATTTCCTCTTATAAGATTAAGAGAAAATACTGTAATCGTGTCAAATTTTCGATATCGAGTTTTCACCGACAAAATATTCGTTTTAAGGTCCCCTGAATCCAAAAAAGTGGTTTTTTGAAAATGGTGTATGTGTGTGTATATGTACGTATGTGAACAGCATAGCACAGTTCACACTTGATATTCCGTTTAGGTGTCACCATGGGATCCGACAGTAGGTTAACTGTCAAAATTCCTCAACCGGAAGTACCACTTTACTAGTTGGATTTTTTACTTTTTTGCAATTTTCTCAAAATGGCTCCGACAATTTTCTTTAAACTTGGAACATCAACCACACATACAAGAGCTAATCCAAAAAAGTGGTTTTTGAAAATGGTGTATGTGTGTGTATATGTACGTATGTGAACAGCATAGCACAGTTCACACTTGATATTCCGTTTAGGTGTCACCATGGGATCCGACAGTAGGTTAACTGTCAAAATTCCTCAACCGGAAGTAACACTTTACTAGTTGGATTTTTTACTTTTTTGCAATTTTCTCAAAAATGGCTCCGACAATTTTCTTTAAACTTGGAACATCAACCACACATACAAAGAGCTACAACTTTTATTTGAAACATTTCTCCGGAAAAAGCATTTAAGGGCACTTTGGGGGTAAGGGTGGGGTTAGGTTTCCATCTAAAGTGCTATTTCAGTTTATTAGACAATTCTATCATCTAAATAACGTTAATTAAAATTAAATATGTTGCTGAAATTCCGAGTTTGAAAAAATCTGATAACCGGAAGTGCGTTTACTTTACCACTTTACTAAAAGAATTATTCTCTTTTTCGCAATTTTCTCAAAAATGGCTCCGACGATTTTCTTGAAACTTTGAATATAAACTAAACAAACCAAGATCTACAACTTTTATTTTAAACATTTCTCTGGGAAAACTCATTTAAGGGCACTTTTGGGGGAAACTCTGAGGTTATGTTTTTTTCTGGCTATCATAGTTGATTATACAATTCTATCATCCAAACAAAATTAATTAGAAATAAATAGATGGCCAAAATTGCGAGTTTCAAGAAAATTAGTAAACAGGGAAGTGCGCTTTTATTAAACAGTTGTTTCAGTTTTTGATAAATTCCATTAAAATTGGTACATTAACTATAAAATTTGTCAATTATAATTTGGAGAACTGGAGTAGGAGAAAGTTGTGTGAGTGTTTTACACCAGATTTTTCCCTATGGAATGGATTATTCATTAATATAATAAATAAAATATTTTTATGGGTTAGCTGTTCTAATAATATAACAATTCTAAATTCGGGGTTTCGAAAAATTATATTTTCATCTTCAGGATGTAATCTTGTCTTTCTTTTATATTAAGCAATCTTGTTGTTGTTTGAAATTCGATAACATGCCTCAAATTATCACAAATCATCAGGTGGGGGGGGGAAAAAATGTTAATAATACTAACCAGTTCCATTGTATCATAATGAAAAACTCTGAGAAATCCATCCTGTGAAACTATGGCAAGATATGTGCCGCATGGAGAGAAAGCAAATTCATTTATACTGACACCTTCATTGCCTATTACCCACCTAAAAAACAACAAAATAAAACCTTTTAAAAATCATGTTTGTTTTTAAATAAATTAAAACAAAATAATAACTTGGTGTGAAACACCTTCACGATTTTCTCTTACTGCTGTTAATATAATGACAAAATTGACAAGTTATACGTCATAAAACTTGAAATTTCAGTTGTGTTAAAATAAATAAAGTTGGTGGGATACATATACCTACCCATGGTAGACAGTACTTCAATTGATTACATTGCAGGCCAGAAGATAGCGCCAAATGAGTAAACTCCAATAACATTCAATATTAACATCAGACATTCTTCAGTACCGCTAAAAATCAATTTTTCCGGAAAAATGTATCAAATAACTGTGATGCATTTATATCTGTGCAATTAGTATTCCAAGTTTAAAGAAAATCGTTTTTCAGGTGGTTTTCGTGAAAATTTCTAAACACAAAAAAAAAAATACTTTAAAGTCGCGTACACTTCCGGTAAAACCGATTTCCTTCAAATCTGGAATTCTAGTAATGCTTCTTCTAATGTGTCTTAATATTACATAGATGCTGGAACCATATAATGAACTGAAGTGGTAGTTTAGAGGAAAGTTAGAAACACCGTCCTTTCCCCCCCGGAACCTCCCCCCAAAAAAAACAATATTCCTAAAAAAAGGTATCAAATAAGATATTTATCTGTTTAAACAGTATACGAAGTTTAAATAAATTAGTTAAGAGCCATTTTCGAGAAAATCGCGAAAACCTGAGAAAATCATGTAGTAAAGTCGTATATTTCCCGGTTGAAGGATTTGATCCAAAATTATGTCAGACTAAATATAGAATTATAGTTTTGTACATACCAGTTTATTTTTCCGAAAAAAATATATATCTTATAAAAATTATCCATTTGTTACAGTGTAGTTTAGAATTCAAAAGTTTAAAGAAAATTGTTACAGTCGTTTTAGAAAAAATTCGAAAAAACTAATTCATTAAAGTCTTATACTTCCGGTAAACCGATTTCCTTCAAATTTGGAATTCTAGCATAGCTTCTAATCTGTCTTAATATTAGTGGTACCTAGATTAGATTGAAAACGGAAAGGGCGGGTCTCATTCCGCTGCGATCTACAATAAGAGTTCTATTGTGGATCCCCCGAAATTATAGCACATCCCTCAGCTTCGCCCTCTTCTTAATCAGGCCTAGCAAAGCTGAGAATGGCTCTGTCATGAAGCTCGTGGCTTCGGGATTGCTCGTTCCTAGTTGCAGAAACCTTGTTCTCGCCAGGCCGGCAAACTCTAAATAGAAAACAAGTTTCTAAAAACGAGCTTTCGAAAAATTTCGAAAACGAGCTTTCTGCAATTTTTTTTCGTTTCTAGAATATTTTGTACTCACACATATACACTTAAGGCCACTCGACAAAAACATGTTTGTCGTTGAAATGACATATCAAATCATAGCAATGTCAAAGTGGTTCCAGCCAGCTGCTATCTTCATAAAGGATGGCAGGAATAAAGGATAATTTATAACTAGTGGCCTAGCCGATCTCTGTCTTCAAGACAAGGCCGCGGCCAAACAAACAAAAACCCTTTTCAATACAAGGGTCAATACTTTACAACAAAGCAAGCACCGATAAAGCTGACCACTGACCTAAATCACTGGTCACCGAACTAACGAAGGTCGCACAAGGTCGCTCACTAGGAGAGATGTCTTGGTGTGAGCGTTGCTTACACATCTGACAGTGTGTGAGTAACGCTAATATAAACTTCGCCCCACTGGAAGAGGGGATTATTATTACATACAAGTACGTCAGCGGATTATTATATACGAGCCCGCCAGTAGATTATATACGAGTACATCGTTATACGAGCAGCAGTTCCGCGTCCCTATACAGGTTTTACTTATACTTATTTTCATAATTGTGCATCTTAGTTTATTTATTTTAATCATCTTAAATTATTTGTTATTTTAACTTTAAATTATCTAAGTATTTCATGTTAATAGTTACCATTTCTCACATTTAAATTACTGTAAAAATATAGTCTATTTTTATAAATTCAGTGTTAGTAATTCGAGCTCTAACTTCCAAAAATCTCTAAACTAACTTCCGCCCTCTTCAAGACATCTACTACATCCATCTACTACCTCAGGAATCACAATAAACGATTCCACTACAGTCGTACTCAGGGAGATCTTAAAAACTGTAAAATACTTTCATGAAAATTCAATTTCGAAACTTTGACACGATCGAAATAGTTTCCTCTTATATAGTAGTAGTAACAGAAAGTACGAACAAGTAATATTCAATTGATAAACAAATATAATTATAAACAAAATCTAAACTGACTACCACAAAACTGTAATTCGGTCAAACTCCGCCACTTTATTGAATAATTATTGTATTATACATTTTTAAACTATCACTTTTTTTTTTTAATTTAAGGCGCGTCAACATCTATGGTCACTAGCGCCCGGAGCCTTTTCAGTGCACTGCCGGCCTCCGGACAGTGTTCTCGTTACAGAAACAGTGTCCATCACCGGACAGTGAGCTGTAGAGGCTCCTAGGAAGAAGGAATCTAAGCGCAGTACAGCTGGACTCGGACCCGGGTCCTCCGCGTGAAGTCCAGTGCGTTAACCACTAAACTAATCTCTTCCTTACAATTTTTTTCAACTTACGTTTATTTGAAAAACTTTTTCAAGAATTTTGATTTTGGTGTGTTCTAAGAAAGCCTGTGACGTCAGGAATCCCTTTAAAGTGCCATTTCAATATACTTGTATGGTTCTATCATCTACCCCTTTATGGGAAATTAAGTGCAAAGCAAAAAATAATTTATAAAAAAATCGTCTGTTTGAATTTGAGACTTGCAGTAAGAGAATATCATTTGCATTTCACACCAGATTTTTATTGTATTAATAAGACACGTCAGTATAAGGATAGTTTCCATGTTTATTAAAATATAAAACAAACAAAAATACTCATTCATACCTGTAAAGGGGATTTCGTGTACTTTTGGTCTTGCAGGTGTGTATTGCGTAACTATCTCCTTGCTTAAATAATTGATAATGTGGCGGCGATGTGCTACAGGGTAATTCTTCATTATATAAATATAACTGGCCGCTAGCATGCGAAACTACGAATAAATTAGATGAACCCGGCACCCATCTTATGCATGTCACTTTGCTTTTATCAATCATTCTCTGTACAAGAGGGAAAACAAAAATCAAATATTATTGGTTTGGTACAAAAAAAAAAATTGCTGTTTTTGTAATTTCAAATTTTGGTCATGAGAAAGTATGGCTCATATATTTTCATTTACAATAAACAAATGAGTTACATACATTGGCAACAAGGCAGCTTGACTGAGCACCTAAATAGTCTATGCAGCTAATAAACAGTCACTGAGCTTGAAATAAATTACAATTTACTTACAATAAAACGTGATATTTTTATATAAACCTAATAAAAATAAGAGCTACTTATTTATCAATAAAAACATTAATAATTACAAATACAAATTTGCTTATACTTTATGAATATAAATCAATTATGTTATTCAGAATTACCAATTCATTATAAATATTTAACATTTGATTCTGGGGTGATAACTTATGTCTCCCAATTTTAAATTTATATAACATAAAAACTTTCTTTTTTCTTATGGTCATGTAATATTATTTTAAAAGTTGGATAATAATGGATATTATTCTGACGCAGGGCTGTGAATGTTGAACGCTTGGAGACCGGCATATGGTATTCTCAAGGGCGAAGCTTGAAAGTTACTTGGAAGGAATTCGCCTTACGAATGAATAAGTTCGGGCAAATATGGATTCTGAGGAACCTATCACTGATAGAATAGGGGAAAGAAACCTGAAATGGAATGGGTACGTGGCACCATCGAATAATCACGATGAATTCGGTGAGGAGAACGTACAGATCGATAATAGTTTCAAATTACCATCGTAAGTATTCATCTCATGAAAGAACGAGTAGAGGACGATATAGCATAACATGGCAAGGAGGTATTATTAGAGCCACGAAACGATGGGGACTCGCGGATGATGACTGGAATGATCGGCATAAATAAAAGAGTCTGAGCTCAAAAAATGAAATGCAGAGTAAAAGTTAAATAGAATACTGAAACAATTTAAAAGACAAAAGTACTTGGGTGGAAATTTATTTTTAGAGTTCGGATTGGGGGAGAAGTTGCGGCGATTGCTCTTACGATTATTGAGCATTTGGCGAGACGCCTCATCAATCAACGTACAGGTCCTATCACGTTATCTTCTAATCTTTACAGAAAATTGATATATACAGAAAATAGATATATTTACAGAAAATAGAAAATAGTTTTGCTCTTTTCAACGCCGTTCTTGATTTCTTGCTGACTGGAATATTGTTGGGATTTACAGGAGTTTGTTAGATTACGGGTTTCGGTTATGGCATCTTTATAGAAAAAAAGATTGGCAATGTTATATATGATGATCGAAGTTAGGTTGGATTTTTAATTCAATGATAAAAAGGATGAGAGGGAAGAGATTGTATATTGGATTAGGATATAATTAGAGTTATTATTACGTTAAACGATTGTATGAACTTTTGTAAGTTTTTTCAACATATACAAATTAGTTGACGAAGTTTTTGCATTATTTCCAATTAAAAAACTTTATTTTAAAGTTGATAAAATTAAAATAATGATTTTATATTAAAAAAAAAAAATTACCTCTTCGTTGTATAATTTGCTTAATTCTTTCTTGATTGGATCTATGAGTTGAACTTGTCCAGTTGAAAAACCAACCAGTAGTGATACAGATTCATTTGTCATATTTGTTGTATTAAAATCGTGGCATGTAGGATTTGTGCCTTTATACATTTTTTTATCCACAGGTTTTGTAAGATCCGCAGCCTATAATAAAAGAAATATAAACAGAAAGATTATTTATTTATTTTTTTTTTTTAGAAAAAGATTATGGTCCTTTCATGAACATAGTTTTTATTTTATAATGAGCTGTTTAATTATAACATTTATTAATAATTTATTTAGGTATCATCATCAGTATGCTTACTTAATAATATAAACAACATATTATTTAAAAATCTGGTTGAATTATTACCGAAAGTTCATAACGATATGAAATAATGAAGTTGTATTGAATAATACAGTCTATAATCTATAAACAGCATTTTCGTAAAAAAAAAAAAAAAATGGTGTTAAGATAAAACGCTGATAAAATCAGATATAGCTTTGATATTATCACGGATATTTTCCGTGATAATCAGTCTTCACTTCACCAAAGAGAAAGAAAACTAAAAATCACATTATGGCCTGCAGAGGTAGTTGATGTGTACAATTATATGGGTACCACAAAAAGAAGCAGGCTATCACGGAAAATATCTATGATGCTTTCCAGCTCTGCAGACCCAACCACAACAGTTTTGACAGTATGCTGGGAAAATGGCCTAGCTTAATTGAAACAACACTGCTTTATAAACAAAGATCCTTGGCTTGGCGATTCAATTTTTTTACCCAATGCAATAACCCTTGAGTTTACATATTTCACAGATAAATTACAAATGAATACTCAGATATATCATTAATATTTTATTATATTTTTGTCATATTTTCTATAAAAAAAAACATTTTCAATTATTAACATTAAAATGCAATCATATATCACAGAAAATACTAAAAAATATTGGTAACGACAAGACACATGCAATTTGTACCATTATTTTGAGATAAGATAGTAATTTGAAGAATACAAAGTGTATTTATATATATATATATTTCAACAGTAGTCATATAATAGTTCTGATTTAAATAATAAATTTATAGACTTTTGCTGTTTCAATATGAAGCAAATCCAAGATATTTATCAACTCCTAACATAAAACTTGAAAGTGCTGAAGTAACATGACCCAAACATAAACAAAACAAAAAACACAACGAAGTTAACCTAAATAAAACTTTTTGCACAAACTAATGAAAACAATTATGTAGCAATTACCACTCTTCTAATTTTAACAAGTACGGTTTTGTGCATAGCTCAATAAATGGCTATGTTTTATATATATATATATATATAACATTAAAATTATAATTATTAGCAATAAACAGATTGAAAATTTATGTCAAGTTCACAGGCCTCTAAGAAACATTGTAAAAACTTGTAACATTTCACGTTGAAAATATATAATTATTCTCTAGTTTATCAAATTATAAAAGTAATTAAATCACTTCTAATCCTAATATAAACATCATGTTGAGTAGAAAACCATCATGTATAAGTAAGTAAAATTACTTTATTATTTGGTTTAAAACGAAAAATAAAATATGCATTTAAAAACAAAACTATGCTAATGGGGGAACAGCAATTAATAGTGTACCTTTACAAACTACCTTAACAAAATTTTAATTGAATACTCAATTATAAACAGGAAAAATATAAGTAAACAAAACTTATTTTATTCAATAAAATGTAATAAAATATACATTTTTATTCAAGTTTTTTGTTTGTTTTATGATAAAGTATTATTTTTATATCTCTATTTGTTTTCTATAACGTTTACTGAATGTAACTACTCCGAGAGTTTCAAAAATTAAGATTTATCAATCTATTCAATAGCCTGTAAAAAATCAGTATTTATATAATAATTAGAACAGTTTCAAGTATGGTGAATGTTATTACCTTTTTTACGCCTTTATATATGAAAACATAAAGTTCTCGACCAATATTAAAACAAATCCTATCACCGTTGCCGTTTGGGTCTGGTAGAGTGATAAATGAAACACGTACAGATGTACTTCCTTGCATATTTGTATAACCGACTCGATTTGGACGTGAATATTCAGATAAAGTCATTAATCTGTAAGTTCCTTCTCTAGTAATAAACTGTGTTTTTAACTCTTCTTTACCACTACCGTCCACATTAAGCGCCATTTTCACAACCTCACAGATTAAAAAACTATGTAGAAACACTACGTTTAGAATACAACCAGTGTAGCCACAATATCAAAGCAAGAAAGAATTATAATTTTTCGTATAAAATAAAATGCTCTAATTTTTTTTATAAAAATTTAAGAAAACAATTTTCTACTAATTATAAATAAGGAAATAATTATTTAGTGGTATTTTAATTATCAAGTTACACCTACTTTCATACAAACTCAGGGTTTTCCCACTCCTTTCATGCAATGCGGGATCGCGTGACTGTTAGATGCGAGGGGGGGGGCGTTCAAATGTTCTATTCAAATCAATTTTTCGTCAAAATAAAGATATTTGATTTTCTCAACTTTTACTATTTTAACTTAATATTATTTAAGTAAAGTTTACTATAAAAAATTAGTGGGGCACTATTTTCTTTCCTATAACCGGTTCAATTTTGATTACAAACATGAGGTAGTTGATGTTTTAGGCATGAAATCTATACAATAGCTAAATCTAAAACCACCATCCCAAAAATATATTTTATATAAAATTAACACTAATATAATTAACACCTATTTTTGTAAGTGACCTGGAGCTATTGAAATTAATGGAACTAAAGCAAATGTAGGAACATAATTGTTGCATTTATGCAATTGCATTTTAATCTTTATTATAACTGAAATTGAAAATAATTTTTATTTATAGTATTTATAGAAATTTTTGGTTGATTGGCTCTCGATAAATCGATTATGTGCATTTTTATCGAATCAAGTTAGAAGGGAGACACAAGGAAGGTAGCAGTTATTAAGTACAATAAGAATACGATATTGTTTCTACTACGTGGTTATTTTGTGTGATAGAATTTTTAGTGGATTGTAAGACTGTAAAATTATAATACAAAAGATGTTAAACTGAGTATTTTATTTAGTGAAATAAAACCCTATTTATAAAAGAAACACTAAATTATTGGTGACCCCGACGTGATTTGTTTCGTGTAAACATAAACAGTGGGTGCTAATGAAGAACAGACTGAGGAAAAACCGAAACAAACTACAGCACAAAAGGAATCGACTGAATATGCAACACATATTGGTGAGATAAACAAAATTAGTATAAAAATGCCCCCTTTTTGGTTAGAAAAACCTGAAATGTGGTTTTTACAAATCGAAACCCAATTCGAAATAGCTGGAATTACCCAAGAGAGAACAAAATTTAATTATTTAATTTCTCAGTTGGAACCCTAATACTTGGAGAATATTTGGGATATTGTAAAAAGTACTGAACTCAATAGGTATAGTTTAGCAAGAGAGCGATTGTTAAATATTTATAGAGAAAGTGAGAATAAACAAATCACACGATTAATCACTGGAGTTGAACTTGGTGATTTAAAGCCTGGTCAGCTGTTGCGTAAAATGCAAGGCTTAACAGGAGATGGAGTTTCCGAGAAAGTGATGAGAACCCTACGGTTAGAAATTACCTGAATCGATTAAAAATATTATATTAATTAGTGAAGAGAATTTAGACAAAGTGGCTTTAATGGCCGATAAAATAGCAGAGATGTCCCCTAATGCGACTGCTTATAGTATTCAGTCATCAACTACAACTGATCAACTAATTTCCGATTTATTGTCTAAAATAAATGCATTGGAGTTGCAGATTGCTAACATTAATCAACCAAGATCTCATAGTGCACACTCAAGCATGTCTTCCCGAGATAGAAGCGCAAGTCGCTCCAGAAGAAACTTCAACCCCAGAGGTAAATATTGCTTCTATCATTTTAGATTTAAGGAACGTTGTCGACCTGATAAATGCAAGCCACCTTGTATGTGGAACAACTCGGGAAACCACAAGCAGCAGCAGGATTAGCGGCGAACTCTGTTGCTGAAGATTTTAAAGGATGCCGCCTATTTGCAGAAGACAGAAAAACGATGGGCGAGATCCATGCGCGAGATGGGCGAACGCCCGAAACCGGTCGATGACCACAAAATGAAGCAGGCTACCACGGAAAATGTCTCTGATACAGAAAAACGGGATTGCGCTTCCTCATTGATAGTGGAGCGGATGTTTCAATTGTACCAGCTCAGTATAAACAAACAAATCCTTCCCAGAACTTTAAATTATTTGCTGCTAATGGCTCAGTAATACCAACTTTTGGAATTAATACATTAAATGTATATGTGGGATTGCGACGTGAATTCACATGGCTTTTTATTGTTGCAAAAGGTTATAAGGGTATACTAGGTGCTGACTTTTTAAGTCATTGATTTGAAGAACAAACAGCTAATAGATGGTGTAACAGGTACGCGACTACCTAGTAGCATGTCAGAAATTTCTGTTATTGACATTATCAGTACAGTTTCCATTAATCACAAATTTGCTGATGGCCCGTCTACTGGCCCCTTCGTTAATAGAACACCCTCTAACGAAGGGGCCACAAGGAATATAAACCGACCTGCACCAACTTGCGTCCACAGTCGCAAGAAGCTTCGAGATACAGCTAGCAAGTGTTATTTCATAACTTTAACTATTGATAACGAAGATATTACAGATGCAAGACAGTTGTTTATTGAAACTTTTTTTGACGTTATTACATATTGCTGTGCAATCGAAACCGAATCTTGCGGTAAAAATATTAAAACGCATATTCACGCCTATTTGGAATTTGCAGGTAAGATCTATTTTTCCGAATTAAGAGATTTCATATCTTCTAATTTTCCTGAAAATCGGTTTGATTTGCAAAATGTCAAAAGAAAAAAGCAATTACTTGTATATATAACTAAAACTGACACACAAGTTTATACAAATATTTCGACTAGTAAATTGTTTTAATTTCCAAATATCAAAATGGGCTAAAGAGAAGGAAAATTTCAGTGTTACAGATCCGTTTGTTGTTGAACATCGAAATAACTATAAATTCATAGAACGGTATCACGCAGAGACTAGTAGAGAAACTTATTACAGCTTCATATGGCCGTTTATTAATGTTTTTACCGCTGAATGGGCTAATCAAGTTATCGATTTCTATTTGCAATTTATTTCTACCGAATATTACCCAAAAAAAAAACATTTATACTTGTACGGTTTATCGAATACAGGTAAAACAAGTATAATTAATTATTTATGTAGAGATGTTAGTCATCTTATTACATATGCTGGGTATGGTGAGTATTTTTTGGAAACCTTGCAGAAAAATACTAAAGTAATTTTATTTGATGAATTCGACATAACTAACTATCCGTACGGGAAATTAAAACAATTGCTAGCTGGTGAACATTTTGCACTTCGCCGGAAGTATTGTTTAGATCAAATTATTAAATACACAGAATTGATTATTATTATATCTAACAATCCTCCTATATCTGATTATTGAGAAAATATCCCGAACTGACCAAACCCAATGTATTCCCTGCTAATATGAAACATGATGTTAAACATTATATTGTGACAACTGATAAACCTGTACATTCTCGACCTAGACCATTAAATGCATTTAAAAATTAGCGAAAGACCATTAAATTAAAATTAGCGAAAGACGAGTTTCAATTTATGTTGAATAATGGAGTGATACGGCCATCAAAATCTCAATGGGCAAGTCCGTTACATCTAGTAACAAAAAAGGATGGTATATTAAGGCCGTGAGGAGACTTCCGCCGGCTTAATGATCAGACAGTACCGGATCATCAGTGGTATCCTCCCCCTAGAATTGAGGATTTTATTCAATAAAAGTTTTTTCGAAAATAGATCTTTTTAAGGCATTCTATCAAATTCCAGTTGCAGAAAAAGACAATCCCAAGACAGCTGTCATAACGCCATTTGGGCTATTCGAATTTAATGTCATGCCATTTGGATTAAGAAATGCAACAAGTACTTTTCAGCGCTTCATTAATTCAGTATTTGCAGGTCTGGACTTCGTATTTGCTTATGTCGATGACTGCCTAGTTGCTTCGGAATCAGAACAAGAGCACAGACGACATCTTGAGCTTATTTTTGAAAGGCTTAACAAATATGGATTGAGAATAAATGTTGCCAACTCGGTGTTTGGAGTACAAGAATTGGAATTTCTTGGCTATCTCATAACCCCAAAAGGATCAAAGCCTCTTCCAACGAACGTCCAAGCTCTATTAGAATTTCACTTGCCAGAAACAGTACAGATCTTAGAAAATTTCTTGGAATGATCAATTTTTATAGAAGATACCTCAAAAATGCATCTGAAAATCAGGCAATTCTCAACGATTTTCTCAGAGGGTCAAATAAAAGGGACAAGTCCCAAATTCCATGGACTCCGGAGGCAATAGAAAAATTTGAAAAATGCAAACACAATCTTGCTGATGCTACTATGCTCGCATATCAAGCTCCAAATTATCCATTAGCCTTAGTAGTTGATGCTAGCGATTTTGCAGTCGGTGGAGTCGTGCAACAGTCGGAAGAAAAAGGTTGGAGACCACTAGCATTTTATTCCAAAAAGCTCAATGAAGCGCAAAGATCTTACAGCACTTACGATCGGGAGCTTCTTAGTATGTACCTCTCTATAAAGCATTTCTCTTAGAAGGTCGGCAATTTGCAATCTGTACCGATCACCGACCTCCAATATTTGCATTTAAACAGAAAAATGAAAAAGCCTCGCCACGCCAAAAACGGCAATTACAATATATCTCAGAATTTTCTACAGATATTCGGCATATCAGTGGCTCCAAAAACATTGTCGCTGATACCCTATCGAGAATGGAAGAAGTGGACATAATCGATCTGGAGAACGTAGCAAAAGTTCAAGTGGACAACCAGGAACTAGAAGAATTAAGAAAAGCTGCTACTCCTTTGCTGTTCAAGAGTTTATCAGCTTCCTAATGGCAGAGAACTGTGGTGCGACATTAGCACAAATCATATTAGACCCTTTATTCCACAACAATTTTGGAAACCATTCTTTGCTCTGGTACATAATTTAGCCCATTCAGGAATCAAAGCGACAGTGAAGCAAATGACAACGCGCGATATATATGGCCTAACATTAAAAGGGATGTATAGGAATGGACTAAAGCCTATTTACCCTGTCAAAAGAGCAAGGTAGGCAGACACACTAAAGCACCGATTGGAATATTTCAAGAACCTGACGAACGATTCGCAGTAATGCATATGGATCTAGTAGATCCTCTACCTCCTTCAGATGGCAATACTTATGTATTAACTTGCATAGATCGATTCACTAATTGGGTCGAAGGTATTCCTATAAGTAACATATCTGCAGAAACAGTTGCCAAGACATTTTATTCTCAATGGATATCAATATTTGGAGTGCCGACGAGAATAACAACTGATCAAGGCCGTCAATTTGAGTCAACTTTATTCAAACATTTTACTGCATTGTGTGGGGTCAGGTTGTATCACACTACGCCATATCACCCGCAATGCAATGGCAAAATTGAAAGATTTCATAGGACATTGAAAACAGCGCTAAGGGCGCACAATACACAAAAGTGGACAGAATCACTGCCAACCATCCTTTTAGGTCTAAGAGCCGCCATAAATCCAGATATAAAAGCTTCAATTTCACGAATGGTATATGGAAAAACGATTAAAATACCAGGTGATTTTATTGGAGAACCTACACAACAATTCCAAGATCCAGACAGCTTTTTAACACAACTACAACAAACTATGAGATCGCTCAGGCCAGTTCCAGTAAAACACAAAACGACCAGAACAATATTTGTGCACAAAGAATTGGACAGCTGTTCCCATGTATTCGCCCGGATTGACAGGATAAAAAAGACATTGGAACCACCTTTTGAAGGACCATTTAACTAGGCATAGCAAATATTTTCTGCTAAACATACATGGAAAAGAAGTATCTGTGTCGTTAGATCGATTAAAGCCAGCTTACTGCCAGCTAGCGTGCACCAGGCTTCTGATGAAAATGCAGACATTCTACTTGAACTTCACAAAGAAACTACCACCAATACAGCACTGCCTGAGGCTCAACCGCCAGATGCGTGTAATCTGCCGAACAAACCAACATGCACAAGAAGTGGAAGAAATGTGCGCTTTCCTTCCAAATATCTCAGTTAAATTTTAATTTTATTCTCTTTTAACATAATATTGTTTTATTTAATTTCAGTTCAAATCTTGCTTCGGTTAAAAATAAAAAATAATGATAATAAATGCTCTAATTTGTATCGTGATAACTCACTGGGAAGGGAGTAAATGTAGGAACATAATTGTTGCATTTGTATGTTTATTATAATTGAAATTTAAAATAATTTTTATTTATAGTATTTATAAATTTTTTTGGTTGATTGGCTCTCTATAAATCGATTATGTGCATTTCTTATCGAATCAAGTTAGAAGGGAGGCACAAGGAAGGTAGCAGTTATTAAGTACAATAAGAATACGACACTGTTTCTACTACATGGTTATTTTTGTGTGATAGAATTTTTAGTGGATTTTAAGTCTGTAAAATTATAATACAAAAGATGTTAAACTGTGTATTTTATTTAGTGAAGTAAAACCCTGTATATAAAAGGAAAACTAAACAAATTAATTATTCCCGACGGACAATGCAAACATTAATGAATTCAGAAAAAAGTTCAGATTTTTATATGACCAAATTGAAAATGAGGAAACAAATAGCACAATGAATGTGAATTCGGTTAGGTGGTCAAATTTTACCGACAACATCTAGGCACGATGGCGCGAGGCACGTGTAAAAAAAATGGCACAATCATGATTTTTGTAAAATTTCTAAACAGTAAAGTGGTATTGTGTAATTACATTTATATTCTTTATTATTTCATTTTTTTTTTTTTTTTTTTTTTTTTTGAAAACCAGCGGACATATTGAAGTTCAGATTATCCTACCAGCTTACTCTACTACAAAATAACTAAAGAGAGAGAGAGAGAGACAGCTTAGGAACACCATTTATTCTCTACCCCAATTTACAGTACCAAATACGAAACACAAGTCTACTGTCTTTTAATGTACTTTATTGTTTCTTCTTCTTCAGATTCTTTATTTTCTTCTTGTGGTTTTCGTCTTCACCAGTTTCTTCATCTATTTCAATTTCTTCATCGTTATTATTCACTTCTTCACTGCCATGTGCCATTTCTTCCAATTTATCTTTTATAGACTCTTCACCCAATAACTCTTGTTCTGCAGTTACTTTTATTTTTCGTTTCTTCTTCCTTCAAATTCTTCATCTTTTTCTTCTTGGTCTTCATCTTCCCCGATTTCTTCATCATCACCAACTTCTTCTTCAAAAAGTGTGTGCTAGTTCCTGCTTGTTCTCTTTTCTGAACCCAGTGAACTCTGTTAAGCCAATTAAGCCTACGATGCCTAAGATGACAGTACAGTAACGATATAGCTCAAACACGTTTGAGATTCATTACTAATGAGTGAATGAAATACTTTATACGGCAAAATATTGTGGTGTTGTGCATGAAACGCTTTCACGATAAAATACTGTACAATATTTTACTGTAAGATCGAAATCGTTGTGTGTATGCAACCGCCACAAATTTTTTTGTCTTCTTTATATATTTTCCTTGTACATATAATGCATTAACTACGATCTGTGGAAACTAATTGGGAACATTTCAATTTTTATTGTAATTATAGGTTTGTTTATTGTTTAATCATGGATATTGAGAAATTTTCTTTCATTCATTTTTATAAATTCTTATTTAAACAATTTATTCTCATATATATAATTAAAATACCAAGGAAATTAAAATTTAAAGAAAATTATTGGA
This sequence comes from Triatoma infestans, assembly GCA_011037195.1. Lineage (NCBI taxonomy): Eukaryota > Metazoa > Arthropoda > Insecta > Hemiptera > Reduviidae > Triatoma > Triatoma infestans. Next base: position 35,331 of record JAAEAF010001465.1, on the reverse strand, counting down.
TCCGGTATTTTATCCGTCTATTGATATTAGTTTTGTTTTGTTCCTGACCGGTTTCGGATTTTCATCCATCATCAGAGCAAATTCACCAAGTTCGTGTAGAGAGTTCACTTCAACGAAATGTTTCTGTAGACTCACACTTGTGAAACTAATATGCATGCTATGACGGATAAAATACCGGATGTTATCCAGCATTGCGGACCCACCCACATTTTCAAAAATTATTGCAGTTTTTTTTATGAAAAAAACTAAAAAATCCTTTGAGCAAAGAAGTGGTTGTTACTGGTTGAAGAATTTTGACAGGTAAGTTCCTGCCGGATCCCATGGAGATACCCACACTGAATGACCATTTGAAAGAACTTTCTGCAATTTTTCATTTTCGAACTATGCTGATCATATAACTATGGCTCACACAATTTTCTAAAATATCCACTTTTTTAGGGGACTGAGAGGACCTCAAAATATGTATTTCTGGTGAAAACTTGATCTCAAAAATTTGACACAATTGCAAAATAATTCCTTGTAACAGCGGTTAGAAGAAGTAATAAAGAAATAAATAAAATTAACCTTAAATACTTATTTCCATATTAAATTATTATAAAAATAATGTGAGTAACAGACTAACAATATTCTTTATAATATAGATAGCATTTTTTAATATTTTATAAATAATTTTTTTTTTTTTTTAATGTTGCCATAGATATGGACTTTATAAAGTTGTCACCTATTTTGTTAGTAACTTTAAAATAACACTTATTAAAAATAACTGCATATATAAACTTATTTTAAAATGGAAGAACAATTTAAACATCAAATTAGAGCAGAGAATACACGTCATTCATCAAGATATACTGATTCTAGAGAATCCTTGCCAGGACGCGATAAACCATTGAAAAGAAGATTTAGTATGAAAGAATTAATGGGAAGTGAATATGTAATCTATAGAAAGCGTATACCAAGAACATCACAGGATTATTATGATCGTAAAAGATTTGCTGAAATAGAATCATTATCAAGAGCTACTTCATCATCTCATCAAGCAAAAAATGGTAATTATGTTATATTAAACAATTATTATCATAACTAGTTGCTCAAAATACATTCAACATTACCTTCACTACCCAGCGCATTCTACAGGCAACTTTTACAAGCTGTACACATTTCCATCAATTTAAAGCTTAATATTTTAATTACGCATTATAAAATTATTTTTTTTAAATGAGCAGAATGTCTCCCATTCCCCAGCTCATTCTACAGGTTTTATTACTTTTTCTTATTCTTGTAACAGGCAGTATTGCGGTCATGTCAAATTTTACCAAGTTGGAATTTTCACTGGAATACATGTTTTTTGAGGTCCCCTAGGTACGATAAAATTGTTTCTAGCAAATGGTCTGTATGTGTGTGAATAAAATATTTAAAAAACGAAAAATCCCAGGTAGTTTAGAACTTGATATTCCGTTTAGATGCAATCACCGCATTTGACTCAAAGGTTTCAAACAAAATTCATCAACAGAAAATGCGACTCTTTACTGAATGTTTCACATTCGTGTCACATTTTCGATATCGAGTTTTCTACGGAAATATCCGTTTTAAGTTCCTCTGAGTTCAAAAGGGTGGTTTTTAGAAAATGGCCTGTGTGTGCGCATGTGTATGTGAACAGAATAGCTCAAAAACGAAAAACCGTAGAATGTTGAAACTTGATATTCCGTTTAGGTATCACCATGGGATCTGACAGTACGTTATCTATCAAATTCCGAAAGTACCACTTTAATAGTTTTTTTTTTACTTTTTTGCGTTTTTCTCAAAAATGGCTCCGACGAATTTCTTCAAACTTGGTATATCAACTACACATACAAGGAGCTACAACTTTTATTTGAAACACTTCTCTGGGAAAATTCATTTAAGGGTTCTTTTAGGCGAAGGGTGGGGTTATGTTTTTCTCTAAAGTGCTATCATAGTTGATTATACAATTCTTTCATCCAAAGAAAATTAATTAGAAATAAATAGATGGCCAAAATTCCGTGTTTCAACGAAATTAGTAAATCAGAAATGCGCTTTTATTGAACAGTTTTCAGTTTTCGACGAATTTCATTAAATTTGGTACACAAACTATAAAATTTGTCAATTATAATTTTAAGAACTGGAGTAAGAGAAAGTTGTGTGAGTGTGTCACACCAGATTTTTTTTTCAATTATTTAACGTTCTAACGATTTTCTTTAAACTTTGTATACTAATTACACATATAAATATCTATCACTTTTTTTTGGACATTTCCCTGAGAAAGTTGAATTTTTTAAGGGGTGTTCTGGGTGGAACAATAGCGTTCACCTTTCCTCTCAAATAGTTATTCATTCATAATGTACGGTTCTGTCACCTCTGTAATATTTAAATTACATTAGAAAACACTGCTAGATTTCAAATTTGAAGAAAATCGGTTAATCCGAAAGTGCGACTTAGAGGATAGGATTTTAGTTTTTTTTTATTATTTGAAATACTGCAATGATTTCCTTTAAACTTTGCGAGTACTAACTGCAAAGATGTAAGTCTATTACTTTTATTTAGTTCATCTATCTGCCTGGGCAGGTACTTGTCCCCACCACTACTCTATATATTAAAAAATTGAGTAAGTCTCTGAGAGAGGGAGCTTTCAACAAGAGTTGTCCGATTGCTGATGGCAGGGGGATTGGCGTTCGACACTTTCAAGATAATCCCAAAATGTATGATTTCATTCCAGAGAATGCTTTCAGGTACTGAGTGGGTTAACACACTGAAATTAAACACCAACTATGTCCCCTTTAGAGGAGTTCCAGGTGCCAGACAGATGGAAGCACCAGCACATCTGCTTGGGAATTGCACCCACATTCTCTATAGGTCACCAGAAGACACCACAGAATAAAGAACGAGATAACTCAACTTTTATCGTTCCTTTAAAAAAAAAGGAATACATCTGCTTTGAGGTTATTGCATTGATACTGATGGCTCATCAAGGTATTCAAATATTGTAGCATTCCCCAAGAAAGGAAATACAACGCTTGTTCTAGATTTCACTGTGCGGTTTGAAAATAACGATCAGGACCAAGCGATCAAAGTTGATAGGGTAAAGAAAACGATTTATGAGAAATGTATTCCCTATCTCAAAGAGAAATTTGGTGAAAGAGAGTTTGTTATGACGGATCTCTGGTTTGATGCAAGTTGTGGTGATCCCCAACCTCACCTATGACTTGCTAACGGAGTTAGGGATAAATTGCAAGGATCTGGAGTTTCTAGCCGTATCAATAATCATATTATTAGTCTGTGGGGCGGTACCAAACCCTATGCTCTCCAAAACCTCACTGGGCCCATACAGCTACCCCAAGAATAACAACAAAACGGGTCTAGAACAAATATCCAGACCCGACTCTAATCCATCTAAGATTCACCGCGGTGCGAACAAATCGGACAATAACCTTAAGGAGAAATAGCCTAAGTTCTTCCACAGACATCCTGTTCCGACCAAAGGTCCTGAACCTTATTTCTTCACAACCGAGGCAATCTGTCACAAGATGGATGGGTGTTTCCTCCTCTGACTCACAGACTCTACAAAATGGATCCGGCATGAGCCCCATTACGTAGAGATGTCTCCTTAAACCGCAATGTCCAGTAAGGGATCCAACCACATCCCTGAGACGCTCCGTGAAAGACACAGCAACGTATCACTAACAGCCCTGGCCGGACCCCAGATGAGCATTTTGGTCTGCCGACAACCAACTGTGTCCATAAGGATGAATGCTGTGAAGCAGTCCATGACTGGAAGCCTGACAGACATGTGCCAGAAGACATGCCAACAGCAGGCTCGGGACCAATGAAACGGAGAGAGGCGCCTTATTTGGCAAACCTATCCACTTCCTCATTCCCAAAAATTCCCTTATGACCTGGTACCCAGACTAGAAGCACATCCTTTAAAGATGAAAGTTCTTCCAGTCTTTTAGAACATTCTAACACTAACCTGGAAGTGAAGACACATGAACTTAGCGCCTTCAGCGCAGCTTGGCTGTCCGAGCAGATGAAACTCCTTTTAAGTTAGTGTTACGTACCCTCTCATCCAAGATACAACAAAGAATAGCATCAACGCAGCTCCAGACCTACCATCCATTCTGGAACCGACCATGTAGCACCGGAGGTAATTATCTTTTATCTCACCAGACGGATCCAATCTTGACCAATCTTCCATAGAAGATAACCTGACTCTTAAGAATGTTTAAAAGATAAGAATGCTTAAAAACTAAAGTCTTCAACATTCTATCAGAATCAATAATCTTGGACTCCCTCGGAATCTTGCACGACCACCTCTATCCTGAAGTTGGTTATTATTATTATTATTATTGTAGTTCGGGTGCCTAATGGCGCGGGACCCTAAGCCTATGTGGCTCTTATCCCCCCGATACCCCCCGTAACCCCTTAATTAATCTCCCCCGGTAACTTGCCGGTTAATCTGCAATATCCCAAGATATCCCTAAACTCCAACTCGCCCAGGCAATCCTGCGGGAGTGGTGTCCTCCCAAATATACGAAACCTAGATCCAGCGAAACGGGGACACTGACATAAGTAGTGATACACCGTTTCCCTAACTCCGTCATCACAGTTCTGACAAATGGGACTCCGCGTCCTCCCTATGTTAAACAAGTGACTGGACACCCAAGTGTGTCCAGTCGCTATCCCTACCAAGGTTCTCAAACCCGTCCTACTAAGAGACAGGTGATACTCCGAAATTCCATGCTTGCTTGCCTTTATAAATCTTTTAGCTTGGAGGCACCCCTGCGTGTCCCCCCAGCGTTTCTCCAAAGCTCTCGTCTCCCAAAGTCTAATCTGTTTGACGCGAAACGTCTTTGTAACGGCCAGGGCTGGTTCAGGACCATAAAATGGTAATGACGAGCCCTCCCTGGCCAGCCGATCCGCCCTCTCATTGCCCTCTATTCCCGCATGTCCGGGTATCCAATAGAGATGCACCTTACCCCTCCGAGCCAAAGCGTTAAGCCTTCTCCTACATTCTCCCACTAATTTCGAACTCCACCAAGGCTTACTCAAAGCCCTTAGTGCGGCTTGACTATCGAGAAGATCCGCACTTCCTTAAACTCTCCTAGCCACTCCCCCACAAGGTGGCAGCATTCAATGATGCCCACCACCTCAGACTGGAAAACAGTGGCCAAACCACCCAAGGCCACCGAACTCCCTCTATCCAACTCCTGAAACCATGCTCCCGCCCCCGACAGGCCAGTACCCTCCTGCCTAGAGCCATCTGAATAGCAGCGAATAATACCGCTGCCCGACTCCGTTGGCCTCGTGAGGTTATCATCCCCTATACTACCAATCGTAATCTCATAATCTCTCTCAAATCCCCATTTCTTGCTCGTCTCATCAAGCTTGGATAGCAGAAATCGGTTCACTCGCCAAATTTCGTCCTCGATCCTAGTGTGATCCCCCCGGAAGGTTCTCACCCATTCTCCCTTGCACCTCATTCTGAGGTACCCTTTCATTGCCTCCCCCGTTACCACATACTGAAGAGGGGTTAGCCCCAACAGCATCTCCAGTGCCACCGTCGGTGTCGTTCTCATCGCGCCAGTAATAGCCAAACAGGCCATGCGCTGCACTCCTAGCAATTTCTTGCTGTTCCTTCCCACCAAGGTACCAGACCACCATGCCACTGCGGCATAGAGTATCCTTGGCTTCACCAACTTCTCATAAATCCAGTGGATGCCTCGGGGATTAACTCCCCAGGTCTTACCCGCTAATCTCCTACACTGCCAGAAAACCTTCTGTCCCTTCTCACATACATACTCAATGTGAGCCTGCCAATTCAACGTACTGTTGATGAGGACCCCCAAGTATTTAACCTCTCTGCAAATTTGCACTTCCTTGCCGAAGAGCCTGGGTCTCCCAAGCCCTTCCAATTTCCTTTTCCTGGTAAAGAGAACTAAGGAACTTTTGTCCGGGTTGACGGACAAGCCATAGTTCCTACACCACTGCTCCACGTAAGATAACGCCGACTGCATCAAGTCACTCACCACACTCAGATGCTTCCCTGTGATTAAGATTACCCCATCATCGGAGTACATCTGCAGGTAAAATCCCCTACGGTTCATCTCCCAAAGTAGCTCATCAACGATGAGGCACCACAAATGAGGAGACAAACTCCCACCTTGGGAAAAGCCCCTACTGGCTTTCACCCTTCTCTCCGCAGCTCCCAAACGAGAATAAACAATCCTCGAAGTCAGGAGGTTGACTATCCATCTAACCAGGGTCCCATTCACACCCCTCTCCTCCAATAGCACTCTAATTCTATCGTGGGCCACGCTGTCGAAAGCCCCCTCAATATCGAAGAAGCATCCCAGCGCGTACTCTTTAGACTCCAACGTGTGTTCAATTCTCCCCACCAAATTGTGGAGCGCAGTCTCCGTTGATCTCCCCGCCAAATAGGCATGCTGGTTCCCGTGAAAGGTACTCTTTATGTCGCAATCCTCCATTAAGAAAAGGTCAACCAACCTCTCTAAGCCCTTCAACATGAAGGACGCGAGGCTGATTGGCCTGTAAGCTTTAGGGTCGAGATAATCCAACTTCCCTGGTTTGGGAATGAACGCGATCCTACTGACCCTCCAAGCCCAAGGGATATAGCCCTGACTTAGGCTATCCCTCAGTATTCCTACCCATGTACTTCCGAACATGTTCCAACTCTCCTGAATCAGCACCGGGTACAAACCATCCATACCCGGCGACTTGAATTTACTAAAAGTAGCGAATACCCAACTCGCCCTCCTCAAAGTAACCACTCTACTTGCCAACTCCCTGCTCTGCAAATCCCCTCCCTGTACGTCAGGTAAAGCACCCACGCACCCTCCAACATACTCCACATTACCCGGTAAAGTGTCTATCCAGCATCACTGAAGTTGGTTAATTTTGTTATGGTTATTATGTTGTGGAGGCGCTGCTATACATTTGTATATTTGCCCTTGTTATAATTATCTAGTTATTTATTTATTTATCTTTACTACTGTATCGTTCAATTTTAATTATGTGAGAATTTTAAATTATTAATTATCGTTGTATTAAATTATTATAAATTATCGACGTGACTGATCAATACGCTGTGTCTCTCTCTAGCAATCTGATGTAATTTGGCAGCATCTTCTTTATTTTTTGTATTATATTAAAAATAAAGTTGTTTCTTTTTAAGTCTAATGAGTAGAATATGAAGTGTAAACAAATTATTTTTTTTACATGATTGTATTAACAGTAGTAAGAGAAAGTCGTGTGAGTGTTTCACATCAGTTTTTTTTTTTTTTTTAAGTGAAACGAAGAGCAGGGAAATCAGGAGGGGATTCTAGCAGGTCAGCTGAACACAAACATGGGCTTACAAAAGATGATGATGTAATTAAGATTAATGTAAATGATTATGCCACGCTTTTGGTAAGTAAAATAGAATTTAACGGAAATGTTGTACTCTAATTCCGGTGTTTAATACTCAGTTTGGAGCAACTTACTAGCGAATAATATTATGGTATAATTACGAAAGCGGAATTGTAATCAAAATTCAAAATAGTACGTTCTACCTATTGTATCAATAACTTAAATCTTAGTTGCAATAATACCTATTTATCCAGCTTGAATTTCTCATATTATAAATTAATAATTAAAGCCAGATTAGAGATGTTTAATCTTAAGTTAAAAGCCGTGCAAGGTTGATCAGAACCCCCATCTTACTCCAAATGTTATATGTTCATCAGCGAGGACCTGCAAAACAATTATTATGATGGAATAGACGCGATGTATAGCGGCATTAGATTGTGGTACCACCATTAAGTATTGAGAAATTTTTACTTACATTATGAAGAAATTTAGTGATGATCGGTCGAGAAAGAAACATTCAATTATGCTAACGTTTCGACAGAGTTTCCTGTCTTTATCATGGCTTTAATCTAAAAAAACAATACAATGAGGAACAATGTAAAATGAAAGCAATGTATTAATAATATTGTAAAATGCAGAATAATGACCAAAAAAAGAAAGAAATAAATTGGAGAAACATTTTTTAAATAAAAATAATATTGTTGTGGTTAGTTCCGGAGAGCTGGAAAGCATCAGAGATATTTTCCCGTGATAGCCTGCTTCTTTTTGCGGTCATCGACCGGTTTCGGGCGTTCCCCATCTTCAGGATCTTTTTGTCAAAACAGTGTGATAACATAGACTTGCACAGAGCAAATACAGTTGATACACTGGATTTTAAGTCTTTGTTATGACGGAACTAGGTTAAGATGGAACTTCCTGAATGGGAATACACATGTTCGGTCTTTTAGTGACGTTGTTCCCTTTTTAAATGGAAACATCCAATAAGTGGGGAACGTATAACTTAAACTATGTTTTTTGAAGGAGATTTTACTTTGATAATTATTTATCCAACCATCTTATTACTTCTATTCATTAATTTATAACAGCGAAATAACACGAAAGTGTCAGCCATGAGCCACTGTGGTATAGTTACTGATAAGAAATGATAGAATCCGAGCTGAATGACCGTAAGATAGTATAGATACATAACTATGTTGAGCAAGTAATCTATATAAACAAGTTAATTATATTTGCCTTCCATCCACATTTCACCTTTCACACACCTTCACATACACCATCCATTACCTACATATACTTACTGTTTGACCAAAACATCCTGATGCATGGCCCGCCCGAAACGGTCGATGACCGCCAAAAGGAACAGGTTAGCACGGAGATATCTCTTAAAAATATATTACTGATGTAACCGATTTTTGGTTTATCGGGGACCAGGAGGGAAAAAAAAAATTTTGTGTGTATTGTTTAATTTAAAACCCGACGTTTTGTGGCAAACCTTGTTGTTCCACCTTTAGGGGCTCTAAAGTAAATATATTAGAAATACACAATAAGGTTACAAATCCGTAAATGTAAGAAAGTAGGTTTGTAACCGTTAAGGTTTATGACCTTGCTGCAATATTTTTTAACTTTTTGTATCTTAGAGCCCCTGAAAATGGCAAACAATGTTTGCCAAAACGCAGGGTTTTAAATAAAAACACGTTAAATTATTTTTTCTTTTGACCCTGGAAATTTCCTGGTCAATAAGCCAACAATCAGAAGATACGTCAGATCACATCTAACAGCCAACAATTGCAACAATTAGATAAAAATAATATTGAACTTACATATAGATAGTCGAGTAATATATATATATATAACCCTATGGCGCAACAGCCCATGAAGGGCCAAGGCTTGCCAGACGGCGATTTGAATAGGGGAACGTGTGGTAAGCACGCCGCAGTTCCCATGCCGTTTAGTCCCGGCCTTCGCTACCTAGTGCGCTACTAACTGTAGCTTCCCTTTTTATCACGATTTGCCCTTTTTGGGTCAACACCGACTTTGCCCTTACAGGAAATCGGATCCCCTGAATTCTCGCACGAAAGGCGAGTGCGCTAGCCACTAGACCAATGCACTAGACAATATATATATATAAATATATATTAGATATAATAATACACATAATAATAAATATATATATATTAATAAAATATATACTAAAATAAGTAATTAAAAAAAAAAAAGAAAATTGATTATTAGTGGTAGTAAGAAAATAGATTGTTTATATTAATTTACCAGGCTACATTGTTTATTTATTTTGTCTATTTACTCAAGTTATCTGTTTTTGTTTTGGAAATTAATATTACATAAACAGCGCAGATATTAAAAAGTGTGAATTTATCATTCTGGTAAATTAAATAACATTAATTACAATTAATTAAAGACAATTTTTACTTACTCTTACTCCTAGTTTTTTTTTTTTTTTTTTTTTTTTTCAAGAGGGGGGAAATGCTACTTACGCACATCAATGTGCCGGACTCCATATAAATATGCCTACCGGCTAAAACCCCCCCCTACACCTGAGCCTAGCCTGGATTCGCTTTCTCAGCACTGCATCAGGCTAGGCTCCTTAACCTAGCCCTAAGGGGCCCCTTCTCCCATATTCACCTCTGCACGTTTAGTTGACATTACCTCCCGGACAAAGGAAGTAACCTTTGTCCAGTTGTTGCGACTGCTCAACAGAGTCTGGGCAAACCTTCCAGGCACCAATTCCCCGACCTCCTGCTCAAGGTTACTTCTGGGTCGAGCCCACCTTTCGCATTCGAAAACCGTGTGCCGAGCATCGTCGCGTGGAGCTTGGCAATACAAGCAGGCCGATACCTCTTCTTTACCTACCTTTTTCAGATAATCTCTGAAGAATCCGTGTCCAGAAAGGACTTGGGTCAAGGGATAATTTACCTCACCATGGCTTCTACCAACCCAGCTTCTGATGTCTGGAATTAAGATAGCGGTCCAGCGGCCTCGGCGCTCCGCATCCCACTCTTCTTGCCACGCTGCCATCGTACGCTCTCGCTCTTCCCTAGTTATTTCCACGCGATTATTCTCGCCCCGTCTAGCATAGATTCTTGCACGCTCCTGAGCTAGGAGGGCTATAGGTATAACTCCGGCTATTACCAAGACGGCCGGCTCCGACACGGTGCGGTAAGCAGAGGCAATCCGGAGTGCCCCGAGTCTCTGCACCCGCGCGATTCTTTTTTTATACACTTTCTTTCGCAAGGCTCTTGCCCAAATCTCTGCGCCGTACAACATCACAGAGTGGGAAACACTCATCAATATTTTGCGAGTACTCGCCCTGGGTCCTCGCACGTTGGTCATCAACCTTGACAGACGCGCTACTGCACCCGCAGCTTTATCGGCAGCCTCTTGGATATGTCTTCCAAAGCTGAGCTTAACGTCCATGGTTACACCCAAGTACTTAACCGCTCTAGACGAAGACACCACTTCCCTACCAATATAGAACGGGATGCACGGGTTAATCCTTCTCTTTGTCAATATGACGACCTCCGTCTTAGCCAAAGCTAACTCCAGTCCATGTTCCACCATCCAACCATTCACTCTTCGCATAACCTGGTGTAACTTAGTTTGCGCTTTTTCTAAATTACGCACCGATATCAGCGCTGCAACATCATCAGCGTAAGCGATTAATGCCGTATCTTCAGGCATTTCCAACCGCAGTAATCCGTCGTAAGTGACGTTCCAGATATCGGGGCCTAGAATCGACCCCTGCGCAACTCCCGCAGTGACGGTCATAATTTTAGGACCTGCCTCTGTTTGATAGACTAGCGACCTATCTCTGAAGTAGTCGTCGAGAACCCTCAATAAATACGGCGATATATGGAAATTCCTCTCCAATGCCTGCAGGGCGTCGGACCACTTGAGGGAATTAAACGCGTTCTTAACATCTAGCGTGACTAACAATACTATCTTCCGCGTACGTTGACTACGACTTTCTGCTCTTTGGACCGCCCTTACAACCTCCTCTACTGCTTGCAGTGTAGACCTAGCTGGTCTAAAGCCATACTGCCTGGGTGATAGACCGCCTGCTTCCCAAATTTCTTCCGTGAGCCTTAGCTTAATAAGTTTCTCAAAGAGCTTTCCTACCGTAACCAGCATGCATAGTGGACGGAATGACGAGGGGAGTGAACCTCCCTTGCCTTTGCTAATTAGAACTAGCCGGGCAATCTTCCACCTATAACTAAATATGCCGGATTTTAAACATGCATTAAACATTTGTAACAATATGTCTGGTTTTCCTCGTGCTATCATTGCTACAACTTCATTGGGTATACCGTCCGGGCCTGGGGCCTTCTTGGTTTTCAAAGTAACCGCTGCTTCCTGGACTTCTTCTTCCGTAAAAAACGGGATATTCATAGGGACTTCAAATAATCTCTCTGGTCTTTCGGGGTGTGTGGGGAAAAGACCCTTTACTATCCCCTCCATAGCCTCCGCATCCAAGACCGCTTGCTTCTTAAAGCCGACAATCTTTTGAGTTACGATTTTGTAACCTAAACCCCAAGGATCTCGGTCTACTTCCGCTACGAGAGAATCCCAACAGCGTTTTTTGCTCAGGTAAATTGCCTTCCGCAGCTCGTGTTTCGCCTCTCTATATTCAGCTGCACGGCATGCGGCCGTCGGCCTTCTTCTTGCTCGTTGAACCCTCCTTCTCTTCTTAATACAATCCCTACGGAGATCCGCAATTCGCGAGTTCCACCAACGATGTGCCTGACAAATCGTTATACCAAAGACCGGTGTCCCTAACTCTATACTGCTCACAAAGAAGTAATATGTCTGCTTCGTTCTCAGCAACCAGCTGATCCAAAAGCGAATCAGCTAACCTACTCCTATGGAGATTCCCTTGAAGGATTCTCATACCATTGCAAATTTCTTCTTAGCTTGTTCTAATGCTTGCCGAAAAACAGTACAGTCACCTGAACCTAGTATGTGCTGGCACTTTCTATCCTCCAAACCCCTATTACGACACAGCATGCAACTAATATCTGCCGTACAAACAGCCGCCAAATGCCCTTCATTACCACATTTATAACATAAATGGCTCCGGTCCGGCCCCGTACAAGCTGCCGACATATGACCGTATGACAAGCATTTGAAGCATTTCAAGACTGTGATTCTTCTTCTCACTCGGCACCTTACCCAGCCTACCCGAAGTATGCCTTCTTTTTCCAGTTTGTCCGCTATTCTTACACTGAGCTGGACAATCGCCGCCTTCAGACCTCTACTACTCGCCTTCGTCAAGTGAATTCTAAGATCGCCTGGGTTTCCGCCTACCTGCTGCTCAACTGCATGCCTAATCTCTTCTTCATCTGCAAGGGCATCCAAGCCCCGTATTTCTACTGTAGTTCTAGGTTCCAGACAAGTAGCCGTTGCCTTTTCCTGGAGTACAGCATTAAGGGCTGCCCCGAAAGCTACCTTATCTTTAGTTTCGGCACCTAGTTCTACCAGGATATCTCCTGCCCTAGTCTGTCTGATGCGACTAACCTCGGCTCCAACATCCTCCGGTTTTATTCGTTCTCTTAAATCTTTCAACACTTCCGCATATGATTTGCCCTCTGCAGGCTTAATTAGCACCGCGTCCGGCCGCGTTCTCGGCGGTCTTTTCTCTCTCCTGTTCCTCTTCGTCCTTGGTTTAGCTCTCTCGGGGATCTTTCCCACTTCCCCAGACAAACCAGCCTCCTCCATCCTATTTTCCTCCTCCATCCTATTTTCCTCCTCCCTCACCCTACCTTTCCGCGGGCCCCGGACTCTCTTAGGGCGTACTTCGACCCATTCATTTGGAGTCGTGTTCTCTCCTAAATCGACCAGGGGCACTTCAACGTCAACTTTCCTTGCTACCCTCATATTTTGTGTAACAATTAACCCTTTGTCTGCCAACGGTGTCGTGTCGACACGGACACGATATCCTTCGATTTAGGCTTATCTAGCTTGGCTTGCGACAAACGGACCAAACGTTGCAAAGCAACACTCCAGAAACCCCTAAGGGCTTGAACGACCTCGACCGACTCCTCAATTTCCAACAAGCCATCTTTGACGTCCGTACTCATATTGCGTTGCCGGCTTGCCGCCCCCTTCATTTTCGCAATGACTCCGCGCATGCGCTTCAATTCTTCATCAACTCTTCTGCACGCATCCTCCATATCCGCCTGCTCCGGAGACCCAACCGGGCCGCCCGCCAGCACACCGGAAATTGCTGGGGAGACAAACCGCGGTTCCCGTCTCCGTGGGGAATGTTCAGGGCTTGGATCCCTCGAATCCGAATTTTTATCATCAGTGCTTAATTCAGAGTTAAGCGATGTATTCGCAGGCGGTGTCCGTTTTACTTTGGCACTCTTCTGGAAAGGACTGCAATCACTCGTTGACGGAAAATCTCTACCCATGTCTACGCTACTTAGCGTCTTACTACTTTTTTGGGCTAGGGTAGCCTCAACATTTGTTTCTTGCGTTTTAACCGTAATTTTGAAGAAAATCATCAAGCCATTTTTAAGAAAATTGCAAAAAAGTAAAAAAAAAAATTTAGTAAAGTGGTACTTTCAACAATATTTAATTCGGGTCCAGTATTGGAATACATTTTTCAGTATCGGGTCCAGTTTTCATTAAAAATATCTGTTTTTGAATCTTACATAAAAAGCATACAATTTTGTTTTTTATACTTACATTTTTTTTTAAACCCCTATCAAATTCTGCAGATCTACTTAAAAAAAATTGTTTAATGTTTCAAATAAAAATGATACGTTTATGTCCATACAAGTTTACAGAAATACGTTTATATCCATACAAGTTTACAGAAATACGTTACAGTGGTTTTCCAGAATATTAAAAAAAAACTCAAAAACTTATTATGTAAAGACGCACTTCCGGTTAATCGATTTTCATCACATTTGTAAAACTGTTCCAAACCAAAGTGATAGGTATCCGTATGTAAGGTTAGTATACCAAGTTTAATGAAAACCGTTGGAGCTTTATGGAGAAAGTCTCAAAAAAAAAAAACCTATTCAGTGAGTTGCACTTTCGCCGAACCGACAAGAATCGTAATTTTGGCATCAAATTTAATTGTAATTAATATGATTAATTGATATTAATAGATGATAGACTCGTACAATAAATTGAAATGGGTCTTTAGAGGAAAGCTACCGCAAAACCCAATAAAACATTCAAATGAAAATCATAGATTTCCACATGTCTAGTAGATATGCCAAGTTCAAAGAAAATTGTTGAGCCATTTCGAGGAAATTACATAAAAGAAATGAACATTTTTTTCAGTAAAGTGATACTACCGGTTGACCGATTTTGAACAAAACCCTATGGACGGATCCGCTGATAACACAAAAATTAAATATCTAGTATGAACTTTGCTGACCGAAAACACACATCCACATATTTTTTCGGACCTAGTGAACCTCAGAATGTATATTTTCCGGTGAAAACTCAAAATAAAAAATTTGCCTCGAACGCAGGACGTCCTCTTGCTGCTAGTAATAAGATACGTAAAAAAAAAATTCAGAATTTAGTGTCCAGTATTTCAGGCCAAACTATTTATTAATAAGTTGATTGTTGATTATACTTTAAATTACATTATTAATTAACATACCTCTCCTTTCAAATTCAGCTCGAATCCAACGTTCTACACCCTTATACAGATCGAGTTCAGAAATATTTAAATTATCTTTTCTTAATATATGTTTGAATGTTGCTAAAGTTATCTTTGTGAAACTTGTATGAGTTACAATACTTGATATTTCCTTCTCAATAATCTAAACAATAACAATTTAACTATATTATAATAATAAAAATACATTTGAATTCATTTTTTAATTCAAATAATTATTAACTATATTTGATAATACCTGACTACATTTTTTCCAAAGCTCTTCTTCATTAAATAGTAAAGCTAACTCAAATCCTTGGCATGCATTTGTGTAATTGATGTTATTCATTAAATATAATATGCATTGTTTCATTAAATCTGGTATCATAAGATTGTTCTTTGCTGCATAATTATACAAATCGCAAGCTCCATTAAATGATTCAATTTTCATTTCTTCCGTATAGATGTAGCTATGTACAACGAGTAGAAGGTATTAGATAATTTGTGTATAAAATATAACGTAGATGAATTCTATTTGTTAATTGTTGGCCAATCAAAATATTTTTATTTTACGAGTAAATAACGGAAAATCCCGTTTATAAAACTTACTTTAGCATAGCACCAAATACATCCGGTTGACAACCATCAATTTCGATATCATTTTCTAATTTAGACAATCCCTCACTATAAAACATTTTCTCAAATGCTGGACTAGCCATTGACAGTATTAATTTGTGAGCTTTAAATTCCTGTAAATATTAATTTCAGATGATATTTATAGAATATTGTCTTATTCAAATTATATTAAGGGCAAGAAGCGCATTAGGCGGCCTGGTCGCCGCGACCAACGGATGATAGTGGCTGGTGTGGCGGCCAGTCTGGCGGTTCATTTCTGTTTTTGTAAAATTTGTTCAACAAGCTCTAGATTATAGAAATAAAGCCAATCAATAATACCTACAGTTTCATAATTAATAATTATAATAAAACAAAATAGTAATTTTCTTTATTATTTGTAATTTTGCTATTCTTTTTATGTATACATTAATAACCAAACTCTGGCAGACGGCTTCATGCCATGCTATATGTAATACTAATTTACCTTTTTTTGTATTTAATATTTTCTTTTAAATAATTTTTTTTTTTTTATTGCTCATAAAATATAATTTTTTAGCAAGAGTTGAGTACATTATAAAACATATACATAATAAAATAACATCAGACTTCAAAAAACAAGAAGAAAAATTTACAAAATATCAAGTTTAACCAAATTAAAAAAAAAAAAATTTACCTTTAAGAATGGAAAATAAAAACCAAAAAGTAATGAAATAAAATTAACAAGCTGTCACACTTTCAGCATGTACTAAAAATATAAATAAACAGAGATATGCCTCTAGGGAAGATTTAACAAAACATTTCTTAATTTGAGGGGCTTAGAAATATAATAGAAAATTTTATTGAATTTAGAGACTGACTCTGGTACCAGCAAGTTACAAAATATTAAATTCGTATCTAAGATGTCACTAACATATTCCGAAATATAGAGCTTCCGAAGATTATTAAATAAATTACATTCTAAAAAAAAATGTTCCAAGCTATCCAAACTACCCGAATTACATAATGAGCAAACGACTCTGGAGAGAACTTATAAGCTGCCCCATTATAAAAAAGCCTATTAACCTTCTTTCCCATTAACCGCAACTGACAGAATATCCTAAGTTTATTTATATGTATATTAAATATTAAATACTCTTCTCCCAATCCTAGGGTACTTATATTTCTAAAATACATATTGTAATGAGAAGTCTCTGCCTTAGAGATATCTTTACATAATAGATTATTTCTACACGCTTCAATTAGGGAAGAGTAATTATCACGGAGCAGTTTTAAGTCTTGCGCCAACCAGACGTCCTGTGCTCCAATCTCGAATAAATAAGAACTAAACTAAGTAACCCAATTAAAGGGCATCTTTTTGCTATCGCTTAGCAGCAAAAGTCTATCATAGCACATTCTGGGGAGGCGGTCATTACTCATAGCAAGTAGTTTCCTCCATCAGCCCAGCAGCCGTTTGAATACATTAAATTTTAGATGAATCCTACCAGATTCCAGGCGGACATAGAAATTAATCAGGAGTGGAACGCGGCAGATTCAAAAGAAGCTTAATAAAGTGGACCTGAGCCCTTTCAACTATTTCAGCATATGGAGGGGACCAAATTTCTGCACTATATAAAAGCACATTGACCACAAGACTATCAAACAATTGGACGCTTGATTGCCAGCTATCACTTTTTACTGGCTTGAGAATATCTAACACACCTGGAAATAAAATGCATTATTATTATTTATAGTATATATAGTTCATTTCAAAAATGCTAGCAAAACGTACTGCCCGCCGCGGCTAATGCGCTCGCGCTGATGGATTTCTAACAAATAGAGTGATTCTCGACGGCCACGCCTGGCCGCTGGCCGCGTGTATGTCCCGTAGAACCTCGCCTTGGCCGTTGGCCGCTTATCGCTAAGTGGCCGCGTATTCTCACGGTCGCGGTGGTCAGGCCGCCAAATGCGCACTTGCCCTAAATAGGTTATCCCAATACAAAAAAATTAAAATCAAGTGTGGAAGGACTAATACGACTTTCTCTGATTGCAATTTACTCAGGTATAAATATAAATTTTCTTCAAATTTATAATTCTTATTTGAGGTTTAGTCGTCTTAAAAGTTAGACCAATGGGAATGTATCTGATCTTAATTAAACCACTGTTCAAGGGGAACCATACGCACAAAAAAAACACACATTTTCTTTAAACTTGAAAATAATCATTTCAGAGCTTTAACATAAATAAAGGGTTGGTAGTTAGGCATCCTTGGCTCAGATAATAATTTCAATGTAGTTATACTGTTGTCCAGAAGACAGCGTTACAACGTTAAAGGAACTCAAATAACATTAGCAATTTAACGCCACAAACTATGTATAATACTCTAATTTTTTTGTTTTTAATAATTCAATTAAAACTTATTCCCCTACATCTGAGTTAATATTCAATGTTTAAAACAAAAAAAATTACAGTGGTTTTGAAGAAAATTAAAAAAAAAAATCAAAAATTATTCCGTAATATCGCACATCCGGTTAAGCGATTTCCTTTAAATACATCGAACCCCCAAAAATCAAATTTCCCAGGAAAATCTTTCAAATAAATGGTATAGGTATTTAAGCGTGTAGAAAGCATACGAAGTTTAAAGAAAAGTTAGAGCTCGGAAAACTGGATAAAAAATGTCTGCTTCAGCAATATTTCGTTCACACACACACATTCACACATACATACCATTCGCTAAAAACATTTTTTACTTACTCAATGGACCCCAAAATATGTATTTCCGGTGAAAACACAATTTCGAAAATTTGACCCGATCGCAATACTTTCTCTTACTAGGAGCAAGAGAAACTAAAAATATTATTGAAAACCTTAATATTAAAAAGAATTACACATATTTCATCATTACTTGAATAAAGCATAGTTTTACAAATGTATACCTTCTTAACTTGGCCAATGCCGACAGTAAATTTACAATCACTCCATAATCCTGTTTCCAATAGGTATTTTGCTCGTTCTGTTAGTTTATGTTTATGAATTTGCCAAATTGAATTGGACATTTTAAAAAAAAAAAGTTACTGTTACAAATGCAACTTGTGTAACTAAGTAAGTCCCATAATTAACCTGACTTCTTATATACGGTTAGTAGTATGTGTAGAAGGGATAAGTTCAGTTTATTATCTCAATTGTTCACTTAATTGAGATAGTTTATATTTAGGAAAATATCATTTCACCCTTTCACCATCAACGGGACGTGTAATCTCTCCTAACGACTTTTTCCTCACTATAATTATTTAGGACATGTGGCCCTTTGTTCTCTACAATTCAGCAGACCATCAATGTGTCGCATTACAATGTCCCCTGAAAAAACACAAAAAGACAATTAAGAGATAAGTTTAACATCGCAGCTGCTCAGACCGCCCTGTTTCAATATCAAAGATATGTAATGAGTTACAAACTGATTTTGTTCTGTGCAAGTAGTCTGTGATATCGCACTGTTTTATCAAAACATCCTGATGGGTAAAGCGCCCGAAACAGGTCGATGGCCACAAAATGATGCAGCCAGTCACAGAAAATATCTCTGATGCTTTCCAAGCTCTGCAGACCTACCATAACAATGAAAGATATGTTGTTTTTTTTTTTAACAAAATCTGCTGTGAAACACTCACACGACTTTCTCTGATTCCCCATAATACAGTTATATATAAAATGACAAATTTTCTTTAGATTCCAAATTTCAAGTTTTCTCTATTTTCTCCTTAAAACGCCCTAGGATTTCTTTAAATCTAGTTTACTGACTACGGATACAGATGGCTGCCATTTCTGATGGCTGAATTTTTTTTCCAAGTTCATTTCAAGAAGTTTAGGATGAGAGGGGGAGCTTATGCTTTCTTAAAACAAGTTATTTTATTAATTTAGATTCTCCTGTTGACATACAATTGAACACAAGTAAAATATTTAGTAATAAATGATTAGTTTGAAGAGAATTTCTCAATTATAATTGTATAAACTGCCGTAAGGGAAAGTCATGTGTGTGAATGTTTCACACCAGATTTCTTTTGACATTTTTGTTTACCATGTGCTGAAATATTTTTACATTACTTGCTTGCACTGATTAGGTATGTCATTGCGGTATGGTTTGGTATAACATTTTATAGTAGTATAATATTTTATTTAAAAATAAAACTTGAATCAACTGAGAAGTTATACAGCCACTAATACTCAATAGAATAACAACGACTTAACTTTTATTTAAAAGATTTTTCCTGGAAAAACAGATTTTAAGGGAATTATGGGAAAATTGTCAATTAGAGGTCAGAATGTCAACTGCCGCTACAATCTTTGTTTGAGCAGAGTGCATTCTCCATAGTAGTTACGCTCGGGTAAATATGTTAAAACTATAACCACCTTTTTTTGTATTCATAAATTAATAATTTTTTTTTCTTATTAGTAATTTTAGAGAAAATTTTTCTATTAATAAATTGTGGTAAGAGAAAGTTGTTGTGGCTGTTCTTTGTAAATTACAAAGAAAAAAAATATAATCTAAAGGCTATAGTAAGGTTCATAAATTTACAACCCATAATCTAAGAGAAAGTTGTGTGATTGTTTTACACCAGATTTTTTTTTATTTAGAGCTACGAAAATTTCACAGCCCAACATAAAAATAATCACCACTTCCTTTATTAGAACCAAATTTGTTTGCTGTACTGAATTTTAGCTCACAAAATAATCAAATTTTTGGCCCTTCTGGTATCGGAGATAGTTAATTTAAACTCAACATTTCTAAAATTATACAATTCTACCTAAGTTCGTGGCCAACAAAGCTGCATATCGATAATCGGCCATTTTAGATTCTTTGTATTTCTTTTTGACGTATTAACTTAATTTTCCAAAAAAAAAACTTGATTTTTTGGAAGAGTGTGCAAAAATTTGTGACGTTAAATTTTCAAATGTGATATACGGGTTAATTCAGTGTTATTGGCGCGCCATTATGGATTACAATATAATCATTTCTGCCTGGGTTGGGTTATAGTAATTATAGTAAGCAAAATTTAAATATATAGAAAATTTGTCTTTTTATAATATAATTATATTAACAGGAGTCAGAGAAAGTCGTGTGAGTGTTTCATAACAGATTTAGTTTTCATTCAGTTCAATAGTTCAATCAAATCATTCATACAATATTTGAATGCGTAATTATTGCAATTTGTTAAAATCAGCATGGTTTCCATGTACACTATCATTTGATGGTAAAAGTCTGTGACTAACTACAACATCAACAGTCAAAGTCAAAAGATTTCATCATTTCTCCTTTTCAGTATAAAATATATTATATTTTTGCAGGCAGTAATACTTCCACACCCTCAATACTACTTAGATGTACCCATCATCTGATGAACGCACAAAATAGTAGAGAAGGTAGACAAGCAAGCAGTATTCTTCATTCTTGATGATTTATCACTTTTACAGAGACAGACAGACATACTCTTAAGTGCTTAACAGGGTGAAACTTGTCTTTGAAAAATTGTTCCAACAAATGAGTTTTTACATAAGTAAAAGGAAAAGTTGAAAGGACATTTATCATGAAAAATGTGTTTTTTGTTTTTCTTTTCTCTCTCTCTCTCTCTTCTCTTACTGTTTGATAATTCAAGGAGTGTTTTGAGGAAAATGTGCGTAAGAATTGAATTAGTGTCATTATTTCCACCTATCTTAAAAGTAATTTTCAGTTTTATATACAAACTAATTGTGATGTTTGACAAAACTTTCAAGTCGAAAACAGACAGACAGAAAAACGGACAGACAAACCGTCTAAAAATTCGATTTCTAAAATCTGACACTATCTTCTCAAGAGGGGGTAAGAAAATGTAAATATAATTAGTAGTTGGCATCCAAGTTTTAATATTAAAGATAATTAACGTGTTAATCATGATTATTTTCAATATCTTCAACATATATTAGATTAATTGACAAGCAGTAAGGAAGCGAAGAAAATAATCTTTTTAGGAAAAAGGAGGAAGAAGATTTTCCTTTTATAAAGATTAGATTTTCTTTTTCTTCTCTGTTGTATTAATGAAAGCTATTTTAAATATTATGTCCATAGGATTTTTATAGGTGTTTTTCCGCTTATAGAATGTCCCCTCCTTCTTTTTCCAAGACTTCCAGAATAAACTCCCCGGGTATTTACACTCTGGAGTCGGAAGAACACATTCCAATAATTCTTAAATGAGTTCAAAATACCCTCCACTTGCGACGCAGACTGTTATCCAAGTAGGATGTCTTCGATATAAAAAGTTGGAGAAGGTGATTTAAAATGCAAATATCTATGTGAAAGAAAATAAGTAAGGGCGTGTAAGAGTTCGACAAAGGGACACAAAAGGAATGGAATACTCGGGCACAAGGGTGTTATTTTCTTACTTCCTCCTATAACCTAACAGTGAGGGTGAAGGAAAAGAAAAAGAGGACGTCCCTATCGGGGAAAAATTAAAAAGTTTTCATGTCGCCTTCATTTAGAATTCATGTAAAAAGACGTCATCTAATTTATTCCACCCTCCTCCGCTTGACTTAGGCCACTCCAGAGGATTAATTCTAGAAAAGGACCCTCCCTCATCTTTCTTTTTATTTCATTTTATCTTTTTTTTTTACAATTCCCCGAGCTTGTCCTCGATTTATTCATCTGTGCTGCCTCCTCCATCGGTTCAGCTCCTATCCACGACAGGCTTCTTTTTTTCTTTTCCACAACAACGGTAGTGGTGTATCTGAATTATTACACCCAATATCTTCCCCCTCTTTTTTGTAGTTGTGTCACCTCACAATTTAGCCGCTATTTCTTCAGGGGTGGCCGCTCCTTTACTTTACGTCTCGCCCACCCACCCCTCGCTTCTCGCTCTCCACAAACTCTTCAACAAATGGCCCCTGGACTTATATCTGGACCTACCATCTTCTTATTCCCTTTTTTTCTCAGCATTCACCCACTCCACTTTTTATTTCCTTTATTTTTTTTTTGTTTTACGATCAATTTTTTCCCCAAAATTTATTCTCTTCCGTATTTTTTGCCCTTCCCTCCAAACTCTTGTAAATTATTTTTCTCTTTTATATATGTAGCATTCCTATTGTCAGTAAAGATTCATCTTTAAAGTATGTTACCAAGGAAACCAATTACTATACTAATAGAAGTTACAGGATTCTTTGAGTTAGATTCTTTGAAACCTTTTACTTTCTCGAAAATTATAGAAATTGAATTTTCAAATATAAGTGGGGCCCTGTGAGAATAGATAAAAATGTTGATTTGAAACACTCACACAGTTTCTCTTATTACAATTTTCGTAAATTATTTGACAAATATTCTTCAAACTAGAAATTTTTACGAAGTATTTAGTTGTCTTCATCATTTTATACGAGGGAGATCCTAAACTGTAATCTAACAAAACTTTTGAATGGAACTATGAATGTGACCCCCTCCCCCAGATGTACTTCAAAATCATTTTTCTTTTGAAAAAGTTACAAATAAAAGTGATACGTTTATTATAATAATAATCGCAATAAAGCTTTATGTGAACAATTATTGAAACTATACAGTTATAACAAATAATCTGTAGCCATTTGTAGACATGGCATAAAAACCGTCTGCCAAGAGTTCTTATATTAATTAAAAAAACAATTAGAGATAGAAAATAAATAAACCAAAGTTTCATTCAACAATCTCAAAACAACAAATTCTAATTAATTTTAACTGAAAATATTTATTATAAATAAATTCTAAAATTAGAAATTGACTACCAGTTCGCCTATTTTTAACTTTTCTTTTCTATATCTCTTCAGAATTCAGAACCGGGCATACCCTCCCTAACAGGATAACGATCCTGTTCTTCACCCAAATTACACATTGGGTATCTGGACCTACCATCATCTTTTTCCCTTTTTATCATACATTTTAACTGAATCACAGCTGAATCCTGTTTATAATATACTTTTTACGGTTAAGATCTAATAATTTACATCGACATTTTATGGCTTATCAAAGTACTGTTCATTGATCTCTTGGAAATATATTTCAGATCTTTGTTAACTAGTTTATAAATATGTGAGAGTGACCGTTTTCCACAGTTTTCAGATAATTATTATTTTAAGTTATCTCTGTATACAGTAATAAGTTTTTCTAAATATTTAGGCCAGGTATCTACTTCATTACTTTTTTTTTTTTTTTTTTTTATCCCACACCATTCGGGCGGTCCCTGAGCTTGCGCTCACACCCGCCCAGAGAAGCCATCGACTTCAGAAAGAGAAGGAGGGAAAAGTGCTAAAGAAAAATTAACGCCCTCCCTCCCTCCTTCACCAACCCAAGTAGGCAGTGCGGAAACACGCTATCCAAAGGAGCCTAAAACATCTAAATAAAACAACAGCAGAGCCCCAGGAGTACACAACAACAAGCCACAGATCCAAAAAGAAACCACAATAACAACAACAAACACAACAACAAAAGAACCACAAGAATAAAATGAATAAAAACTTACAGCAACCACTCACACACAACCACGCAATAAATACATCCACTCAAAGCCTCGCACATACCCATAACGTATAACCCATCCATACCATACATCCCAAAACGTATATCCTAATAAGAACTAGCAATTGCCCAAACAACACAACAAGGGGAAAACTCCAAAAAAAATAAAAGAATAAAATAAATAAATAAAAATAACTCAACCAAAGCAATCCCTCCAACCTGCCCTAGCTCCGCCTTACAAGGCCCCATGACAATCGGCGCTCAAACGCCTCGACCGCAAACTCCCTTAAGGCCTCATAGGCCGGGCCATTCTCCAACAACAAAGGAAGAGAATCGTTTCTCAAGCTGAGGTGAAAGCCCACTTTGCGCCACATAGAGGCTCTCAGATCCTCGTACATGCCGCAAGACAAAAGAATGTGCTCCGCGGTCTCTTCCATTCCACAACGGCAGTTCCCATTGTCCACCAAACCCACTCTAAACCACTTGCCGTTTATAAAACCGTGACCCGTTATTAACCGAGATACGGCATATGAAAGTACCTTCGGGACAATACGCCTGCCGGCACCTGCCTCTGGCAGGAACAAAAACGTGGTCCTGCCCTTCGTGGAGACCCTCCACCTCGATTCCCATTCCGCCATTAACTCCTCCTCCAACCTCTTCTTACCCTGTTCTCGCAGCCACACACCCTGATCTCCTCCCACGTCCTCAGAGATAGACGGAACCCTAAGATGCCCAAAACTGGCCGCTTTGCCTCTCCTCAAAAAATATCTGTTTGCCGCTCTAACCACCTCCAGGTCTAGCGGAAGGCAACCTGTAAGCACCTGCAAGGCCTCCGTGGAGACCGTTCTGCTGAAGTGGCCCATAGACAACAGCATTGACCGCTGCATTGCCAATAAATGCCTTTTCATCACCGAAAGCCGCACTCGGTGGGCCCAAACTGACGCACAGTACACAATCTGCGGAACCAATACTGAGCGGTACATAGTCCTTGCTACCCCTCTGGAGAGGCCCCACTCCTTTCTTATTATACCATTTAGCCTACTCACTACCTTCTTTGATCTGTCACGTAGGTCCCTCATATGGGGGATTAAGCTCAACTTGCAGTCCAACAACACCCCCAGATATCTAACCTGTCGTTCCCATCGCAAGCGCCCCCACCCAAAGCACACCGCTGGCTGCCGACTTGGAGCCAAAGAACCCTTTATCAACATTGCAGCAGTTTTGTCGGATGACATGTTAAGCTTATTTGCCGTGCACCAATCAGAAAGGGCGTGCAAAGCGGACCCTGCGTTCATCTCTAGCTGAACCCTATTCTCACCAACAATAATCAGCACCAAGTCATCGGCATAAGCTATTTTACGAAGCACCCCTGGGAGATCAAATGCCAACAGACCATCAAATACCATGTTCCAAAAGACAGGACCGGAAATGGATCCCTGAGGACATCCACGTGTCACAGTTCTAACCACTTCTTTATAATCTGTCCTCACAACTACTGATCTCCCAACCAAAAAAGACCTGACCAAGGCGTATAAGTTCCCAGGACACCCTATTGCACACAAGCGTTCCAACAAGCTCTCCCACCAGAGATTGTCAAAAGCTCCCACAATATCGATGAAAATAGCCGCCACATACTTAAATCCCACAGCTACTGAACCGACCAATTCATGAATCGCATCCTCAGTTGACCGACCCAAACTGAGCCGGCTGGGAATAGCCCCCAAATGCATACAGATCACTCAATTTACTTAAATATAGTCGCTCAAAGACCTTGCCTAAAACCGATAACAAATTGGGCGATACGGTCTAGGGTTCTCCAAAGGCTTATCCATACTTTTTAACAAAAACCTCAACTCCCCCGACTTCCAGCAATTGGGAAAGCAGCCTTCCGATAGGCAACAGTTGAAGGTATGTAACAAGGCCTCGGGGCAAATCGACCAAGCCCTCCTTATCATCTCCAAGGTAATAAGACTTCATTACTATAATATTCCATGTGAACGGTGGATTATATATTTCTCCTAGAAAATACCCAATTCTCCCAAACCAACCCACTTTTTTATTAATCTTTTTAGCCAATCTCCTGATAGCTCTATGTATGCATAAAGTTAGTGGACCAAGTTTAAGCTTGGCCTCCATATCGAGAAAATTTAAGAAAAAATTGAACATCCTTCAAATAATTGTTTTTCAACCTCCCGAATTTCGGCAACAAATTTTTTACATTTTATATTATATAGATGCTGCAATTGTAAAATACACTAAATTTTCACTTTAAAGGAGAGTCTAATGTCACCTGTTCCCCCCCCTCAAAACCTTCCAAAAAATGAAATTTTTCAAGGAAAAAAAAATGTTTCCAAACAAACACTAATAATAGATGGCGTGCATGCAGTGAAGTACAAACTTTAAAGGAAATCGTTTTAGAATCGTTTTGCGAAAAAAATTACAAACTATAAACAAAACTACACAAAATTTTCCTTTCCTCATTAATGTTGTCTGCTACCTTGACCTGTATATAGACAAACGCCTGACATGGAATCCTCACACTACACTGAAACGACAAGAATTGAACAGCCGCTTTAGACTGGTTAAAAGACTACTTGACAACAGATATAAACTGACATTACGAAATAAACGACTAATATACAAGTCAATCTTGAAACCAATCTGGACATACGGAATAGAACTTTGGGGCTCTGCGAAGCGTTCTAATATTCAACGAATCCAATCCCTTCAATCAAAAATTTTGCGCGCCATTGTTAACGCTCCCTACTTTGTCTCGAACCTTACAATTCACAATGACCTTAATATCCCATTCGTGACCGATGTTGCTTCCTCTTCTTATAAAAAATTCCATAAAAACCTGTCCCACCATGTAAACCCTTTAGCCAGAAATTTGTCCTCTCGAACCCTCCCGAACAATCACTCTCGTCGTCTAAACCGTCAATGGCCTCGAGATCTTCTTTCAACAAGTGCAGTGAGTGATTTGGAGTGCTACCACTAGGTAGCTCCTCCACTCGTTTAGTTTTGTTTTTTTTTAATTATTATTAGTATCTATATTCAATGTCATCAGATTTGCTTGTGCGCACTAGCGCGTTGTAAATGAATAAAAAGAGAGAAAAAAAAAAATTTTCCTAATTAATTAGGGAAAAACCATAAACAAATTTATCTAGTAAAATGACACACGTACATTGATAACAACATTTTTTCATACTCAGAGGGCCTCAACACATGTACTTCCGGTAAAAACTCGATTTTGAAACTTTGACCTGACCACAATACTTACCAAAGAGCAAAAGGAAAGTAAAAATTATTTCTAGCGCCCGGTCTCCCCCTCTTCAACCCCTTCCGCTGTTGGTGTATATGAGAGTCAGAGACTGTGTGTATTATGAGAATAATTAGAGGCGTATTACCGAGTAAATAATTAGAAACTTTCTAATTATTGAGCGTATAGTTCTACATTGAAAGGTAAGTTAAACGAAGAGACTGGAAAGACCACAATTTAATAACTCTTTTCAAAATTATAGATGACAATGGTGCCAGGGATAGTCTTAATTCTTTCGACACTTTTACATTCCATTAGCGATTAGATTGCCTAGTAGTGATCTAATTTTATAAACAATCACATTGCAAACGAAATTACTCTTTTCCAAAATTTCCTGTATTTCCAACTTATTACTTTCTCTAAATGAAAATACTGCGGTCATGTCAGTTTTTCGAAATTGGCTTTTCACGATTTTTTTTTCATTAGTTTACATCAGTGATTGTGTGTGTGTATTTCTACAGAAAACTCAATATGGAAAATTTGCATTATCTTTCTCATATATGTAAATTTGAAGCACCAGGTGAAAATTCAGTTAAAAAAAAAAAAAAGTAAAAAAATTAAGAGAAAATAAAATGACGGATAATTTGTCATTAAAAGTTGCATACAGTGCGCCATAAGTTACAGATGCCTACTAAACCGGCAGAACACTTCTTCAATCCGTGTTGCATAAACCTTTTTATAGACATAATAAAGAACCTGATGTGAAATGCTCACCCTACTTTCTCTCACGTACCATCTTCATCCTCCATAATTAATCGATTTTCTTCCAAATTGTAATTTTTACTAAATGTTTACTTGGCTACGATTCTGTATCAATAGAAGAATCTAAACTTATTAAAATTACTTCCTTTTTTTCTATTTAAGGGAAACATAACTTCTCCCTCTCCCCTCCCAAAACTTCTTTAAATGTACTTTCTCGGAAAAAAGTTTCAAACAAAAATGATTGGTCTCTGCATTCATAGTTAGCAAATTAGAAATTTAATGAAATCCGTCGATATTTTTATGGAATAAATCGCCCAAAAATTTTTAAAAAATTCTGTACAGTAAAAACGCACTTCCTTTCACCGATTTTCTTCAAACTTGGAATATTAACAACATATTTAATTCTAATTTATATTAATTAGGTGATAGAATTGTATATAAAACTAAAATAGCACTTTAGAGGAAAACACAACTCCTCTCTTCACTAAAAAATTCCTCTTAAATGAATTTTCTCGAAGAGAAGTTAAGAAAATCGCAAAAAAAATTGAAAAATCCGATTTCCATAAATTGTTACTTCCGGTTGAGGAATTTTGACAGATAACTTCCTGCCGGATCCCAAACGGCATGTCTAGTTTGAATATATTGCGATTTTTCCTTTTTGAGGCATGCTGTTCATATACAAACATCCACATGCAGACCATTTTCTAAAAACCACATTTTCGGACTCCGGGAACCTCAAAACGTGTATTTCCGGTGAAAAACCCATTATCGAAAATTTCATACGATTCCAATACTGTCGCTATTTCGCAATGGTTATTGTAGTTCAAAACATGTATTTCTGGTGGAAATACTCGTACATATTCGACAATTTAACACGATCGCAACACTACCACTTACAAGTAGAGAAAGCAAAAAAAATTTAATACGTAGTATAGAAACACCCTCCTATTTTTTATTTAACCTCTCTTCTTCATTAACATTTTTTAAATTTTCAATATAAATTTTGTATATTTATAAATTTAGTTTCTTTTATTTATGTAAATAAATTTAAAAAGTTTTTGTGCATATCATTTAGAAATCGCTCCTTTTTTACTATCTCTTATATCTTACGTATAAGAGATAGTGCTGAGATCGTGTCACATTGATAGGAAGTACTGAGATCGTGTCACATTTTCAAAATTGAGTTTTCACCAGAAATACAAAGTTTCGAGGCCCTTTGACTAAAACATGTTTTTAGTGACTGGTCTGTGTGTGTGTGTGTGTGTGTGTGTGTGTGTGTGTGTGTGTGAACGTATGTCTGTCAGTTGGTGAACAAAACATCTCAATAACAAACAAAAAAATCACAGGAAGCTCAAACTTGGTCCTCTAATTTGGTGCAAAATTCGCATTTGATAAATAAAGTTCTGGTCAATATCTATTACGCAACTGTACTATTTTTTCTATTTTTTTTTTATTTTTTTATTTGCTAGAAAACAGCTTCAAGGATTTTTTTTTTTTTTTGAAGTTCGTATATTATCTACATACATAATATCTACCATTTTTATTTGACACATATTTTCCTGGGGAAACTGAGGGGGGAGGTCACTAATGTTGTGCTTTCCTCTAAAGTACCACTACCATTTTAGGACAGTGTGTGCTAGCTACTACCACCACCTATATATTGCTAATATGAATTAGAAACATTTGTAGATTTCCGAATTTGAGAAAAATCGGTTAGTTGTACTTTTGCTGAGATCATTACATCCGCGTTATCCAACAGAATGCAGATCTACGAGGTTTCTTCCGATTTCATCCTAGACTTTTTTTTTTTCTTATGTGAGCGTGCACAGACATATCATTTCGCAATTTTTTACAGTTAATATATATATATATATAGAGAGAGAGAGAGAGAGAGAGAGAGGGAGAAAAGATATTAAATAATTTAATTTATTAAGTGTTTGAAACAATAAACCATTGAATTAAATTTAATTGTAAAAGTTTTGGTTAAAACCAATAATACGAATATCAGAGAGGAAATATAAATGTATTTATTTCAATGATGAAAGCTAATACTTCATAGCTATTTATATATTAATTGTGTAAATAAATTATATGTTTGTATGGAAATTGTGAGGAAAATGTAATTTGAAAATTTTGTTTAATGTAAGTGATATTAAGGGGAGGTTAGAAGTGCTTAGCGAATGTGTGATGCGTATATACAAAATTGGAAGTGATGATGATACGTGATATATGTATACATATATACTATGTATAAAATAATGATGAAAGTGTGAAGTGGCCTGCGGTAAAGTATACCTCAAACAGTACACAACTGTCAAAACAATACTAATTAAGTCATATGATACTTATACATAATTCACTCTCTCTCGTTTTTCTTTGTGCACCATGTCAATACTGGCACACGCGCACACACACACACCACAAACATAAAACACATACACACACACACACACACACACACATACTCACTAGGTCTTTATATATACATAAGTACAAATATATCTTTGCTGGGTTATTAGTAAGGAAGGGTCTTTATAATTAACTGGCTTCTCATCATTATTATTATTTTTATTATTAATATTGTTATTATTTTTTTAAACCCACTAACACTATTGGATATAATATAATAATGTAGTGGGGAATTAACCAAAGCACATTATTATTAGTCATTTAAAGATTTTGCGGAGAAAATGACAGATATTCAATACGACTGCACCACATAAGTGTTTCGGTCCAATTCCAGGGTGGCTATGCTAGCATATTTGAGGCACTAATCCAGTTGCCGAAAGGATAATGACACTACTTGGACAGTTTCGTCTTCCCAAAGACACTTTATTTCAAATATAAGCTCTGCATACTTCCGCTTCTCTGTCATCACTTCTCTGTCATTACCAATTTGTAGAAGGGTGGTGATGTTTGGAACGGCAATTTCCACCAACATTGTTGCCCTCCTAACATTGTCATACAGCAAAATAACCGGGTTGATTGTAATGCACTGTTTGGTCAGTGAGCACTGTCTCGGTTCTAGTACACTCTCCGACTCAGACTCAGCCTCGAAGTACAGATTAAGAGTCATACTTGTAGGTATGTTTTACTTTCCTCAACCAAGCCAGACTTTAGTGCAAGTTGCTCGTGAACTATCTTGGCCAGCTGGTTATGTAGATCGAGGTGACAAGGAACTATTACTTTACTTCACACAAAGTTTTATACTGTCCTGAATGGTTTCTGCCTTTTAATGGCACAGTCTACAGCATTATTATAATTATTTTAATTTAAGGCGCCACAACATGTATGGTCATTGGCGCCTGGAGCCTTCTCAGTGCACTGCCGGCATCAGGACATTGTTCTCTCCCTCACCGGACAGTGAGCTGTAGAGGCTCCTAGGAAAAAAAATCTAAGGGTAGCATAGCTAGACTCGAACCCAAGTCCTCCGCGTGGGAGTCCAGTACGCTTACCACTTAGCTATTCCCATCCCTTATTATTATTATTATTATTAATATTGGCTGGAGTGCCTTCTTTCGGCCTGATGGCCTAAGATAAAATTTTCTTTAAACGAAATCCTAATTTTACAGATTTAAGCCTCCCACTTATTGAAACATTTTTACTTCCTATTACTCCTGGTAAGAAGAACTATTGCGATTATGTCAAATTTTCGAAATTGGACTTTAGCCATAATTTTTCATCATCATCATCATTGTCCGCCTCTTCTACCGCCATAGCGGTGTGAGGTTACCATTTTATTAGTCCATTTATTGATACGAAAGTTTCGGGCTAAATTCACCAGACGGAAGCGCGAATTTACTGAATATTTTTTTCAGTTTTTCTCAAAAACGATTCCTACTATTTCCTTTAACTATCCCTACACTATTTATACCTATCAATTTTATTTGAAACATTTACCCTGGGAAAATTGATTTTTTTTTTTTATGTTTTTGTTTTTAAGGGCGCAGTAGCGTTAAGCTTTCCTATAAAGTACCTCTTCAGTATAATGTATGGTTCTACCATCTATATAATATTAATAGCAATTAGAATTATTATTAGAATTTCTAATTTGAAGAAAATAGGATAACCGATAACACGATAGGTTTTTTTTGGGGGGGGGATTTTCTCAAAAACGGTTACAAAGAATTCCCCTTATTTGGAATTGTAATTTCATGTTTAAAGAAAAGTTGTCATTTTGTATAGAATTTATTAATAACCATAAGAGAAAGTGGTGTTAATGCTTTACACCAGATTCTTTTACTATTTAACATTAAACCTATTATATTTCAGTGCTACAACAAAGCTATAATATTTTTAATATATATTAAACAAATCTAAAAATAAATATTAGAATAAAGGACGATTTATTTTTTAGATAATAAATTTCAATATCCAAAAAGCTTTTGGAGTATGACAATTGAAAGTTATTATTATTTATACTTTTTTTTTTTTTAATATTAATAATAATGATGAAACTAAAAAATAATAATAAATATTTAAATAGTCCCTATAGTTACTACAGAGAGCCCAAACAATATATCTTATGTAAAGAATCTTTCTTTGATGTTTGTCGGTTGTTTTTTTTATAAATCATACTAAAGAATAAGGAACAGTATTTCTTCATCAATATAAAACAACAGTCTTTTTCTAAACTTGTCTTCCCTTTGTACGCTACATTTTCTATAATCTATTATTCTTTCTATAACTATTATTTTTAGTAAATAGTTTGATTTATATGGTATAAATAAATTGCTAAAGGAGAATGTAAACTTTTAATTTCTCTTAATCCTAGTAAAAGGAATTTGCGATCGTGTCAAATTTCCCAAAATGAGTTTTCACAGGAAATATATGTTTTGAGGTCACTGAGTGCGAAAAACATTTTTTTTAACGAATTATCTGCATTCATATATGTGTGGGTTAGAATAGAATAGAAAAAGGGGGGGGGGTGAGCCTCATTCCACTGCGACCTACAAATTGAGGTCTATTGTGGATCCCCTTAAGTTACAGAACAGCCCCCAGCTTTGCCCTCCTAATCAATCCTAGCAAAGCTGAGAGCGGCTCCGTCATGAAGCTTTCAGCTTCGGGATTGCCCGTCCCCAGTTGAAGAAACCTAATCCTCGCCAGGCCGGCGCACTCACAAAGGATGTGCGCCGGGGTCTCCTCCACAACCTTGCAGAATCGGCACACCGCACTATCCGCAAGTTGTAGGTGGTGCATGTGTCTATTCAGCTACAATGCCCTGTTAGTAGACCCACAATTAACCTTATATCCCTTCGGGTCTGGCTCAGTAGGTCTTTGGTAAATTTAGCCAAATGTCTTTTAATGAAGAGCTTTGCCTGCCTCTGTCCTGGTGTTCCCTCCCACCAACGCAGATGCTGATCTTCTATCCACCCCTTGATAGAAGTTTGGATGAGGCTCCTGGACAAGCCGCAGAAGGGTTCGGGGCCTATAAAGGTATCCTGCGAGCCCTCCCTCGCTAGGGCATCCGCCCTCTCATTGCCCAGGAACCCCGCATGTCCCGGCACCCAGGCGAGTGTCAGTTTATTCCGAGTACCCACCTCGGTGAGGGCAAGTAGGCAGTCCCACACCAGTCTTGAGACTATTTGGTGTGAGGAAAGTGCCTTTGGGGCTGCCTGACTGTCGGAGTATATGGCCACTCTTCTACCCACTATCCTTTGTCTTATAATCTCCCTAGCGCAGAGTTGTAACGCCACGACTTCAGCCTGAAAGACCGTGGGTACTTCCCTAGGCTGGCCTTAATTTTAACTTTGGGCCTGCCCCCGTAGACCCCAGCTCTGACCCCAGTCGGAGTTTTGGATCCATCTGTATACCAGATCGAGTTACCGAACAGGGGTGGGTCGCAGCCCCATTCGCCTCTGCTCGGTATGACAATATGGAAGTTCCTTTCGAAAAAATACTTAGGAACCATCCTATCCGTTGGCATCCCCAGAAGATAGTCCGCCTTGATTTCCTCAATCAACCTCTGGTTATTACGATCATGCCTAGAGGTGATGGGAGGCGGCCCCTGCAGGAGCCTATGTATTCCCATTCTGCCTTCGCCTAGAACGAGAATTTGTAATGGTGGCAGATTGAGGAGGACTTCCAACGCCGCAGTCGGGGTGGTCTTCATGGCCCCCGTGGAACCAAGGCATGCTCGCCTTTGGATCCCACCGAGCCTTTCCACCGCCCCCTTCTGCAACGTTTTGGTCCACCAAACTACCGACCCATATGTAACCATGGGTCTGATGATCCTGGTGTAGATCCATAGTGACAAACTTGGGCGCAAGCCCCAGTTTCTCCCACAAAGCCGTCTGCATCTATTAAATGACGCATCGGCTCTGTGAGAAATTTTGTCAATGTGTTGGTTCCAAGTGAGTCTTCAGTCGAAAGTAACGCCAAGTTACTTCGCCTCCGTCGCAAATGGAATCGGAGTGTGCCCAAGTAATGGAGGCCTAAGGCCTTCCAACTTGTGGCGCAACGTGAAAGGAACTATTATGGCTTTGTGGAGGTTTATGGACAAGTCCTCCTCCCTACACCAATTCCTAACCAGGTTTAGAGCTGCTTGAACCCGCTCTGCAATCGTAGTAGGGTATTTGCCTCTTACCACGATCGCCAAATCATCTGCGTAGCCTAGGCAGTCAAAGCCATCCGCAGATAGTTGGTGGAGGAGGTCATCAACGACCAAAGTCCACATCAGAGGGGACAAAACCCCTCCCTGTGGACACCCTCTCCCTACTTTTACCCTAAGGGTGGTCTGACCTATTGACGAGATGTTAATTCGACTACTTAGGCCAGACTCCATCCAGCCACATAACACTGCTGGTACTCCTCTTTTATGGAGAGAGTTGATGACCGAGGTGCGCGAGACGTTATTGAATGCGCCCTCAATGTCCAAAAAGGTGGCTACCGCTATTTCCTTGTCCTCCAAGGATTTTGATAGCAGCCTGTTAAGATCATCCAGTGCGGCCTCAGCCGACCTACCTGGTTGATAAGCGTATTGGCGGGCACTTAGGGGGTTTGCACGCAAGACCTCATCCCTGATATATCTGTCCACCAACCTTTCCAGAGCTTTGCTCAGGAAAGAGGTTAGGCTAATCGGTCTATACGAGCCTGGCGTGAGATCAGACACTCTACCCACCTTGGGGAGGTAGATCACCTTGACCTCACGCCACGGTACCGGCGTATATCTACGGGCTATGCATGCCCTAAAGATTCTACACAGGT